>PVJH01009122.1:0-80986 GCA_004026705.1 Nesogale talazaci | reverse complement strand
CAGATGAATCTTGGCTGAAAGTGGAGAATATCAGAAAGATGTTTTACTATTTCAAGGCATTTGATTATATGGGTCATAAACTATGAGAATAATGCGAAGTCTAGAACATTTGATTGTGCTCATGAGGTATTTGTATGCAAAACATGAGGCAGTTGTGCATTCATAGCAAGGGAATACTGCATGGTTTAAAATGAAGAAAAGTGTGATTCCTTTCACCATGTCTATTCAATGTGTATGCTGAGCAAATTATCAGAGAAACTGGATTATATGAAGAAACATGTGGCTCCAGGAGTAGAGGAAAGTTTATCAAAAAGCTGTGACATATAGATAACACAACCTTGCTTGCGGAGAGTGAAGAGGACTTGAAGAATTTCCTGATGAAGATCAAGGATTGCGTTCTTCAGTATGGATTAGTGCTCAGTGTTAATAAGACCAAAATTCTCATAATTTGACCAATAGGTAACATCAGGATAAACTAAGAAATGGTTGCCGCTGTCAAAATAACATAAATAGCTTTATAACACTATAAAGAGGTCTTTTGTAGCAGATTTACTTAATGATACATGTCTTTGAGTTTCTTTACTGTTACTTTCATCGGCATTGACTACAAATTCAAGCAAGACAAAATCAGAGATTGAAGTTGGCAAAGATTTTATTTTTTTTTTGGATCTCTTTATTGTTGGATCTCTTTATTGTTGAAAAGCAAGGATGTTACTGTGAGAACTAAGGTGGGTTTGACCCAAGACATGGTATTTTCCATAGTCTCATATGCATGAGAAAGTTGGACATTGGATAAGAAAGATCAAAGAAGAATTGATGAATTTGATTTGTGGAGCTGGAGAAGAACATTGAAAATACTATGGACTGCTAGGAGAACAATCAAATCTTTCTTAGAATAAGTATGACTAGAATGCTTATAAGAGGCAAGGATGGCAAGACGTGGTCTTAACATATGTTGGAAATATTGTCAGGAGAGAATAGTCCCTGGAAAAGGACATCATGCTTGACAAATTGGAAGGGCAGTGAAAGTTAGGAAGACCCTCAAAGAAATGAAATGTTACAGTGGCTGCAACAACGGATTCAAGCATAGTCACAATTATGAAGATGTCCGAGGACCAGGTAGTGTTTTGTTCTGTTGTGCATAAGAACTCTATAGGCCGGAACCAATTTAATAGCCCTTGATAGCAATAGTAAGCTATATAAATCTATTTGAAAATATATTGCACTCTTGGGATTTTAGCCACTTATTTAAAATGCAATGATTTTCTGGTTAAACTCATATCACATTGATGCCAATCCATGGTAACCGTAAAGGGCAGCAGACAACTGACCCTGTGAGTCTCTGAGACTGACTTTTTGTCAGACTAGAAAGTCTCGTCTCTCTCCCATGGAATGTCTGGTTGATTAGAACTGCTGACCTTGAAGATTTCAGCCCAACTCATAGACACCGTACCACCAGGGCTGCTGATTAAACTATATTAAACATTATTTTTTTATTTTTCTCTTTTGCACACAACCCTCCCAACAAAAGGTCTGGATAAGAAAATTGTTGGTCTTAACTGCCTTCAAGTCGGCCCTCAACACGTGGTGGCACCGTGTGCTACAGAGTAGAATTTCTCCATCAGGGTGTGATGCTGAAATCTCTATAGAAACAATTGTCCAGGCCTTCTCTTCCACAGAGCTCCTGGGTGGGTTGTGTTGTCAACCTGTAGGCTAACAACCCATTGTCAGCTGCCGATACCACCCAGACTGCTAAATAAAAGTAAGGATTGATTTTTTTAATAGCATAAAGTTCTGATTGTCAAATGGGACTCATTGTTAATAAGAGGGAATCAAAAATGAGACTCAAACCCGGCACATTGGGAAGCATGAGGGGGAAATGGAGAGGGAGACTTAGAATCTTTGCAATCTATAATATTGCTCTGAAGACCTTTCTCCTGTCCTTATAGAAAAGAATCATCATACTGCCTTCCCATAACTCCAGGGGCTTTGCCTTCTGACTGATGACTGGGTCCACGGTCACACTCAAAGATGCTGCCTTTGTGACAACAGAGAATGGCTCAGCTCCTGCACTTTCCTTTTGAATATCTCCAGCCACACTGCTGAGACTGACAAACTGAAATCTGGGACAGACAAGAAGTTTTGAAGCTGACAGCCTCTGGCAATCCCTTGAGACTAACAACTAAACTGCATTAGCCAGTCTGGACTGGAAACTTCAGGGCAGAAGGGTCTTTATAGGAAGGTCACATTGGGAGCCGGCTAACCTGGTGCCTGACTAATATAGATCCTGCCTGGAGTTCTTTCCCACCCCCTCAATATAAGCACTTCTTTTCCAGAGGGCCATGTGCAGCTTCTGGACTGTACTTTTGTCTATACTTGGATTATGAGGACTGTCTCACTCCTGGAAGGCCATCATGTCTACTTTTAGTTAGCAGGCAGAGGTATTCTATGCCTGAACCAATACTTTGGGTCAGAAAATAAAAGCTCACAGAAAAACATAAAGTAAAAGTCACCTACGTAGTTCTCTGGACTCAGAGGATCTAGGCTATATGGTAGGCTTTTCTCTGTATGGTTAGCAGTCAGGACCCATAATTCTCTTCAGCGCTCCATGTAGGCCAGGTCTTCCTGCTTGAAGAGATTTTGCTCACAGCATGGGTCCAATGTAACTCAGACGACCTGGTTATCCTCACAGTCTCTCAAAGGCTGACCTACTTGTGCCTCTGATGAAATAATATGGCCCTTCTGGCCACAGTTCTCCATTTTGTGACACATTATTCACACTAGCCTCTCTCTATGCCTGTAGTTCCTGTTTCTCAGTCAGTGATTTGCTATGTCAATAAAGCAGGTGTAAGATGGACTGTTTCACGAGTCCTCGTCTTGGTTCAGAGAGTGTCACCCAGGTCAGCACCCCTCCTTTTCTCGAAGGGGTGTGTTCTGAGTCCCGTATAGAAATGCTTTGGCGATGTTCTCTCTCTTGCCTTGGATCCAGGCCTGGCTCACCTTTGTCCAGATCTTCTGGCTTGAGTCAGTGACCTACCTTTCAGTGTAAATTCCAGTTTGCAGTTGTCTGACTGCCAATTTGAGGTTATTTGTCTCAGCAATCACAGGAGTGCGGAGACTCTCCTCCAGAGAGTCAGACCACAGATTTGGGACGTGCCAGCTTCCACAATTGCATGAGACACTTCTTTGATGGTTCATGAGTTCTGTGAGACATTTCAGTAAAATACCGAACCCCAAGAAAGAGGGAGAATACTCAGAAGAAGAGTTGGAGCTGCTGTTGGAAAGGAGGGAGATCTAGCAGTTCACAAAAGATTCACCTTTGGGATATCTTTAACCTCTACCTTACAGGAACCAACTTTGTGCTGATCCTTCTGAAAGAAGCTATTTACACACCAATCTATTCTTACTTCAGTCCTGAAATATCAAGGAGTGGAGCTGAGGAACCTTGCTCATGGGTATGTGTGATGTTTAAGGCCTGACCCATAGTTAAATTAAATCTTTATCTGGCAGAACTCAGGCGGAGAGCGGCCTTCCCCTATCAAACTTCAGAGACAACCACCGCACTGCAGTTTCAGAAGGAAGTTAGTCAAGGGCGCAAGACTCCCCTCCCCCAACCAGTCCTGCTCTTCTGCAAATGTGTGTTCCCAGCCCAGTGTCTACATGTGGTGCTCTTTCTGTCGAATCTTTCAATAGAGGTCTTCCTCAGGAACCTTAACTCGATTATTATCAGGGGAAGGCAGGGAAAATCTTCAAGGTATTTTTCTCCAGGCTAACTCGGTACTCAATATTTGGCCCTAGTTTGTCCTTTTCTTTCAAACGCTCCACTTTCCCCGAAGATCCACAAAATGACAAGCGCCTTTTCTTTGAGGGTCCTTGGAAGATGGGTCCCACATCGGTAAGGATCACCCCCATTCCTGGGGAAAAGTGGAACATAAAAGAGCCAGGTGCTTTCTCTATGTTTTGCTCCTTGCTTCTGTGATCATACCCATTCAGGTGCTGCTAGGTTAGTAGTTCAAAGCCACCAGAAGTTCCTTTGGAGTAAGATTGAATTTGCTACTTCCCTAAAAAATGAGGCATCATGATTGGAGGAAGGCTCATGAATAACCTGTGATATGCAAATTACACAAACTTGCTTGCTGGAAGTGAGGAAGATTTGATGCACTTGTTGATGAAGATCAAAGATTGCAGCCTTTAGTAAGGATTAAGACTTAGTGTCAACACCACCAAAATCCTCACAAATGGACCACTAGGTAATCTCATGATAAATGGAGAAAAGGTGAAAGTTTGAAGACAAGAATTTTGTCTTGCTTGTTTGGCTCCATAATCGATATTCATAGAAGCAGCAGTCAAGAGATCAAAAGATGTGTTGCAAATAACAAAATTCAAATATGAATAAGGGAAAATTGTCAGAGCTGAAATGTTGAACTCCCTATTGCTGAAAGGCTACAGAGGGCAGTGGGAGCCCCAAATTCACGTGCAGAGTAACTCATTACATTAAGCCTCTGGCAGACTTCCATTAGTCACATGCAAGTCTCTCAAAAAGACTTACTATCAGACAGAAATCACTGTAATCTTCATCCCACTTTATCAAACTTGATACTTGTTCAACTGACCTCCCTATTGACCCAACTCAAATTGCTGTATATACTCAAGTATAAACCCACCCGAATATCAGCCAAGGCACCTAATTTTACCACAAAATCTGCATTAGAAATGTGCTGAAATTTTGGCTTATACATGAGTATGTACAGTAATTATAGGTGCAAGCATCTCTTGCATGCTTCATGATTGGCTTTTTAAATATTGAAAGAAGTCTTTCCTAATCATTATTTGTATTTTTATCTTTTTATTATTACTTTGTCCTTACCACCTTACTTCGATTTGTTTTTTATTATTTCTACTGGATTTCCAAATTTTTGAATCACAGAAGGAGTAGATGCATTGAGATAATAACTGATGCAAGGATTTGTAGGGGTTATGGGGGTGGGGGTGAGATGTAGAGAGGATGAGGAAATTTGGGGATAAATAATTAAGGTGGGAAAGGGGAAGGAACACCATCACGGAGGTGGAGGTGTTCTAAAATTGATTGTTCTAATGACTGTACAATTACTCTTGATATAGTTGAACTGTATGATATGGGGAGTAGATGCCAATAAAATGTAAGAACAATTTTTAACAAATTGTGCTGCACTGTTATCCATTCTGCTGCCAGGGCCTCTTCCGAGTTTTGAAAAAGGATTTTACCCTGAGGACAAAGTTGTGCCTGACTCAAGGCATATTCTTTTCTTTTTAAGCCATATTATTTTCAACTCCCTCACATGCATGTGAAACCTGGACATTGAATAAGAAGACCCAAGAAAAATCAGTGCATTTGAATTATGGTGTTGGAGAAGAATATTGAAAATAACATAGACTGCCAAAAGAAGAAGCTGATCTGTCTTGAAAGAAGTAAGACCAGCGTGCTCCTTGGAGGCAAGGATGACAAGGCTTTAGCTTACATACTTTGGACATGTTGTGGAGAGAAACTAGTCCCTGGAGAAGGACATCATGCTTGTTAAAATGGAGTGACAGTGAAAAAGAGCAAGCCCCCCCAAGAAGATGAATTGACATCGTGACTGCAACAATGGGCTTAAACTTAATTGCGAGGATGTTCCAGGACTGGGCAGTGTTTCATTCTGTACGCAACAACATCAAGATCAACTCACAGGAACATGTCTACTCTGGCCTGTATGTGGGTTACGAGGCGGCACCCACCTGAGGACCATGACACTGGTCAGTTTGGTAGACTAACACAGGAGGTAATTTGATGGTTAATTCCACTTTGCTTGGTTGTCTTCATGGGCTACTTTGGACATCTGACAGCTCCACTTAGGTCAACTGCCTGTGGTCAACACCCAGTTTTCACCACCTTATCCTGTGGTGACTGCAAGCTTATTTTTTTGATAAACAACATATGCTGACAGGGTGTGTCATGGACTTCCTGCATGTCAGAAGACTGAAATGTGACATGTGCTTGACAGAGAAAGAGTTATGTGCAAATCTACATTCTGAAATGAGGACTCCTCAGCCTCCTTCTCTGTTCTGCTTTATGAATTCCAACAGGCAGGCGTACACCAACTTCCATGCACCAATGTAGCAGAATATCATCTAAGAAAATAAAAGGTATTTTCCCAGAGAAAAGACACCATTGCCATCATTAGGAAGGCTCCCAATGAATATGTCTTCTCAACAGCAATTCTGATTTTTTTTTCAATTCTGAATTTTTATACACAGTGGTTCAAAGACTTTCCCAATTCTGAGGTAAATTGTGTTCAGTATGCAATACTATCACTGCCAAATGTGCAAATATCAAAACAATTTTAACTATTCAGAAGAATGAAAACCATACTTCCGATATATTCTTCCTAGGCTAGGAAGCTAACAGAGGATATACTTTAGCATGTCCTTTAGCAAAACAAGGGCATAAACTAAAAAAGTAAGAGATACTATGCTCCTAGAGCAGAGAGCTCTAAAAAAGAGAAAGAATACTAAAGATATTTCAGGAGCCGAGAGGTTCAGCAGAGGTACAGGAAGACCATTCTGTATTAGCTCAGGAGAACAGAGAGGTTTGGAAATGTAACCTTTCTGTTGTAATAAGGCTAGAACAGAGATGCTACGGCATTAAAAAAAAATAAAACAAAATGACCTACAAAAATACTATCCAAACAGACAATTACTAAAATAGCAGGGGTCCTTTGTCATGTTCATGGAGGTATTGCTTAGTTTTTAGAATCCTCTATACTTTTTATTCCAGTTGAGGAAGGAGATCGTGTACAGCTTAAAACCAGGAGAGGTATGTGCCAGGTTCATGTTCTTTCACATTTACTCAATCTGTATACTGAGTGAGCATAAAGGACTAGATTATATAAAGAAGAACACTCAGCAGTGGTGGAATAATTGGAAAGGGTATCGATAATAGTTGTACAACACGAATAGTATAATCAATGACACTGAATTGTAGAAGAGGTTGAATTGGAAACTATCTTATGTATATTTTTTCCATAATCAGAAAAGCATAATTACATGAATAACAATGAGTACAGGAAGAGGAAAATGTTCCCGAATTGAATGTGGTAATAATTACACAATTTCTTGATGTGATTGAATTTTTTAATTGTAGGACGTGGGTGAAGTGTTAATAAATTGTTGGAAGAAGAAGATGATGGCATCAAGATTGAAAGAAGGTTAACAACATCCTTTAATAAGCAGGTAACACAACCTTGCTTGCTCACAGGCAGCAAGCTATGAAGCAATTACTGATGAATGTCAAGGTCTTCAGTATGGTTTATGAAGTCAATATGAAGAAAAGAAATATTCTCACAACAAAACAAATAGGTAGCATGATAAAAACCAAAAGATTGATGTTATCAAAAATCTCATTTTACTTGGTATGATAATTAAATATCTATTGTCAATTAGGTCACAGCTTGATGTCCTCAGTTAGAAGTGCTAAGGAGATAAATAGCTCACTGCAAGTGGGACACAGGTTCACTCCCTGTGAGACATTACTGATGAGGATCCTAATGGAGCTACGCCGGTGCAACCAGAGCCCTGGAATTGGAGGAGCCCCATGGAGACCCACATCAATGATCAGATGCCTCTACAGCCACTGGATCCACAAGACTAGATTCACTCACTGGCCTTTGATCTTCCTGAACTTGGCATAATTGCAAGAGGATTTTATAGATTGGTATCAGACATATGGGTTAACATTGGATTTACACACTTGATCTGGACTGGACTGGGATATTTTCTTATATAAGTACTCTGATATAAAACTCTCTCTTAAACACATAAGAGTGTCTATGAATTTATTTCTCTAGTCAACCCAGACTAAAACACTTGAATCTATAATCAGGACTCCAGAAATTGATGGAATACTCATTGAAGTGATTCAGAACGTTGAAGAAGCGCTAGAAGTACTCGCTTCTCTATGCCAAGAAGTGTGGAAAAGAGCTACTTGACTTACTGACTGGAAGAGATCCCTATTTGTTACAATTCCAGAGAAAGGTGGCCCATCAGTATGTTCAAACTATAGAACGATAACATTGATATCACACACAAGTATAATTTTACCTAAGCTAAACCAACAATGGTTACAGCAGCACATTGATAAGGAACTACTATAAGTCCAGGCTATATACAGAAGAGGACACTGAACAAGAAGAGGGCATGGATTTAGAAGAGGACATGAAACAAGAAATGAATGTGAAACATGGACATTGCTGATGTTATATTGGTTCTTGACTCAAAGCAGAGAATTCCAAAAGGTGGCTTATTTGTGTTTCTTTGACTTTGCAGAGACATTCAATTATGTGGACCATAATAGGCTTGAGATGCATTTAAGAAGAATGGTAATCTCAGAATATGTTATTGTGTATATTTAGAATTTGTCCATGAATCAGGAGGCAGTTGTGGGAACAGAACAAGGGGAGACTGCATGGTTTAAAATCAGGAAAGGTGAGTGTCAGAGTGGTATCCTGTCATACACGATTCAAGCCAGAAGTTGAGCAAATCAGAAGAGAAGCTAGACTATATAAAGAATAATCAAATCATCAGAGAATTGGACCATAGGAAGAAGAATGCAGCATCAGGATTGGAGGAAGATTTGTTAACAGCCTGAAGTAGGCAGATGTCACAATGTTGCTTGCTCAAAGTGAGGCAGACTCAGCACTAGCTGATGAAGATCAAGGATGATAGCCTTCAGTCTAGATTATAATTCCATGCAGAAGGATCAAACTCCTCACAACTTGATAAATGGAGAAGAGGTTAACGCTGTCAAGGATTTTGTGCTACTTGTGAGGACCGTACAGGACAGTGAAGTGTTTTGTTCTGTTGTGCATAGAACGACTGTGGGTCAGAGCTGACTCACTGGCACTTAATAACAACAACAGTCAACACACAGAAACAGCAGTTACTACCTTAGAGGACCTATTTCTCTGCATAAATCTGCTGCACGAGACCTCTTTCAAGTGTTCAAGTGCAAAGGCGTCACTTGGAACACTCAGGTGTGCTTGATTCAAGCTGTGATGTTTTCAATCACTTACACCCATGTGAAAGCTGGACAATGAATAAGAGAGAATATGGCAAAATTGGTGAATTTGGATTACAGCATTCGTGAAGAATATTGAAAGTACCCTGATGTGCCAGAAAAACCAAAAATCTGATTTGCAGGAATTCCCATCAGTGTTTTAAAGTTCCTTAGAAATAAAAGTGGTGAGACATTATCTCGTGTAGTTTTCCAGGAAGGATCCTTCCAGGAAAAGGACGTCATGCATAGTCAAAGAGAGGGTCAGATAAAACTAGGTGGATCCTCAAGAGAAAGACTGACACCAACGGGTTAAAACCTAACAGCCAGCAGGACTAGGACATAGAGCCTGGCAGTGCTTTGTTCTCTTGTATTCCACTTGAAAGGACCAACTTAATAGCAACATCATCTATAATTTTGTTTTCCTGTAACCACCTTAATAACACATCTTATACAATTTTAAAGGTGCTGCGGTGGTGCAGTAGTTAAAACTGAGTCTAATTGAAAGTTTATTGATTCAAATGCAGCAGGCAACAGGAGAGAAGGATGCTGCAGTCTGCTTCTGTTAGGCTTGCAATCTTGGAATGCCCCTGCAGCGGTTATCGTCTATCCTGGAAGGGTCTTTAAGAGTCAAATTGACTAAATAGCAGTGAGTTTGTTTGGGCTTTGTGTCTATAATTATACTTCTATTATCTGTCCTGAGAAAAAGGGTCTCAAACCCTGATTAGTTCAGGTGGCTTCAAGAACTCTTCTATTCACAGATTCATCAGCCTCAATTAAGACACAGGATGGATGTGCTTTCAGGGTTGGTAGTGGCATGGAAAACAGTTTTTTAAAAGGTTATTGCTATCTGTTTTGGATAATTGGTTTATTTTCTGTTTTGACTTTTTCTCCTTGCCAAATACAGTCAAACTATTACTGTTGTTTTATTAAGTTCTATCGTGTTGTTTGCATCTCACAGTAAGCCCTCTGAACAATAGGATAAAACACTGCCAAGTCTTACACCATCCTCACAGTCATTGTTGTTTGAGCCCATAATAAAATGGAAATTAGATTGTAAGATTTGTTATAAAAACTTCAAGTCCTGAATTGAAAAGCCTCTGCTTACTCAGATACCACATAAATGTGGTATCCACATAAATCTTCCTAGCAGACTCAGAGGAATGAATGCAGATGTTTGCAGTAATGATTATTTAAATTTGCTAGGCTCTGAAGACAGTCTATAGATAATGTATCCTTTGTGACATTCTATAGATAATGTATCCTTTATTCGAGATTGAGGTAAAAACTAATAGTTAAATAACTGAGTCTAGTCTAGAGTTTCAACAAGGGGGCAATATCACCCCCTGGGCATTATGGAACAATGCAGGAGAGCTGTAAGAGAAGATACCTTCACTTTATCCTGGAATACAAAAAATTTTCCATTGCAGGGAGGCACTAGGTAATTTCTTTTTCTCAAAAGGAGGTTTGCCAATAAGTTTGGGAAATGATGGCTGGGTCTATTCTCTTTTCTTTAGTATTTTAGGGTTAGGTAATTGTTATGGGATCTCGGGTATCACTGTGATGGCCAACTAATAACTAGGTCCACTTTTAGGAATGCTAGAAATTGATGCATACTGGTCAAACAGTGACTCGGGGAGTCCTTCACCTACGAAATATCAAATTTTATTTGGTTAAGAAGAGTCCATTAAAGAATAGAAATAGCCCAAGTGTCCATCAAAGGAAGACTGAATAGATAAAGTATGGTACATACATGCAATGAAATAAGTAGCATTAAAGAATAAAAATGACTGGGGCTGAGCCCTGGTGGCAGAGTAGTTGTGCATGGGACTGTGGCCCACTGGGTTGGAGGTTCAAATCCAGCAGCAAGACTGAGCTTCCTATTCCCACCACCAGAGGGCAGTGATGCCCCCCACACAAAAAAAGAATAAAAATGAATCTGCAAAACATTTTTAAATCATTTTATTGGGGACTCATATATCACTGTTCAAAATACATAAATAAACATACTGTGCCAGACACCTTCACATGTCCGCTGCTATTATTGTTCTCCAATCATCCGCCTTTTCCCTTGAGCCCCTAGTATTGGCTTTCCCATCCCTTCCTCTCTTCCCCTGCTCTCTCCTTCCCACCAACCCTCAATACTGTATAAATTATTGTTGTTCTTTCATATCTTATACTGCCTGACCTCTCCCTCAACCCACTCCCCTGATGCCCATCCTTCAAATAGGAGCTTATGTGTATATTCTTGCAGTTGGTTCCGTATCCAAACATTTTATAACATGAATGAAAGAACAACATAATGCTGAGTGAATAAGACTATCAAAAACATAAAAAATCTACATGACTACTATTATAAAATATTAAGAAAGGGATTTCAGGCAAAAATAAATATTCCTTGATAGTTAGAGGAAGAGAGGGTGAATCCCTAATTAGAGAATAGAGATATACTAACCTGGGTGGAGGCCACATATAATTAAAGACACCATAAAACAAAGGATGGATGTAAAGAAGGAGTACAACAGTTAAAGGTAAGAGAGGTAAATATTATTAATATGTAGTATTTATGAGTGAGTGCAAGGATAGACAAGCTGAATACAGAAGGGGATTAAGAATGGTAGAAAAGATACTATAACTATGAATACCTATACATTTGACAGAGATGATTTATCTACATTGAACATGTTTTCATGAATATGAGCATATAGGAGGCAAATTTATGAAAAGTTAACCATAAACAAATAATCCGAGGGAAGGAGTTGCTTAACCTAACAGTTGAGCATCATAGTTTCAGTCACACTAACATCAATTTTTCAGAAAAAAGTCCTCAAAGACAATGTTCTCTATCCTACTTTGTTGAATATCAATGCAGGTCTTAAAAGTTTGTGAACTGCCCTCTAAGTTGCAACTATTGGTCTCATACTGCTCAGAGAAAAGAAATTTGATGAAAATCAAAGACACATGAAGAACATTAGTCCAATGGGACATCAGCCTCTGTGATTCTGAGACAAGAAGAATTAGAGAGTGCTCAATGACTACTGCTGGTCTCTCTTAAAGGACTCTACTAAGAAGTTCCTGGTTAGGTCTGGGGGAGGGATGTGGAACAAAACTCAAAATCATTCTCTTTTTAAGGATCAGCTTATTGGTCTGATAAAGAGCGACACAACTTCTGTTAGGTAGCTAGACCAATGACTGGGAGTCCATTGCACATGCTTAGAGGTTCAAGTTTCCAGCCAGGTAGGGTGGTCACCTAGGTGGGCGTTACACTTGGATTGGTCCATCTGAGCCAGTTGAATTTAATTCAGCCAATAGGGTTGACCAGTATCATCAACTATGTCTCCTAGCAGAGGAATGGAAAAGGCAGAATCTGGAATCCACCGTGTGACTTTTTTGCTTCCCTAGCAGCTTCTCATATGCTCATGTGTCAATTTCATGATTGGGATTCTGGGGATGGAGTCTAGCCTGTGAATCTGGAGATAGCCAATGAGGCTTCTGTGTGAGCATGACTTTCTCCTGAGAATTCTGGGAAGTCTTGCAGTTGGAGAAAAGAGACTTGATTCAGTTTCTTGGAGTTGGTCTACCCACAGGACTAAATGATAACATACTGATAGATCCTGAGTCTTGGAACCTGGAGGAGCCAGAGGAGCGGCTGCATGGGCTTGCCCTGATGGAGCAGACCTCTGGTGCCGGAGAAGCCACAGAGAGACCCCGGCCATCACTGAGATGCTTCTACTGCCAATGGATACTGCAGATGGATACTGAGCCCTGGAAATAAGGAACCATGAGGAGACCCCTGCCAGCACTGTGATGCTTCCACCCCAGCTGGATACACAAGACTCTGCACTCACTGGCCTGTGATTGTCCTGGTGTCATTGCACATGCTTCGTGAGTCAGAAGGAGACTTTGTAGATTGGTATTGGACATATAGGTTAATAACAGACTTATGACCTTGAACTGGACTGGGTTGGGATGCTTTCTCAAGGTTCCATTTCTCTTGCATATAAACCTATCCCTTATACCCATATGTGTGTCTATGAATTTGATTCTCCTGTCTGCCCAGACTAGCACAGCATGAGTGAAAATCCCTGAGGTTACCTGAGTGAACCTGAAACTTCTTCTATCTTTCATGAAACTCATTTGGGTCATGATCCAGGCTTCAGAGTGAATTCTTTCTCCTGCAAAACCAAGGGTTTGGGGTATTTCTCCCACAAAAGAGATCTAACAGCTCTTTGTCGTTCTTCAGGTCTGAAATTGAACTCACCTCTATGCATTAATTTCTAACAGCACACTATGGAGGCCTGAGTGGTGGACAATAGTACTAGTAATACACTCTCCTTGGAAATCAACTATTTGATATTATAAAGAGAGAAATGCTGAAGGACAAAGTTCAAAAGTCAAGAAGGAGGAGGAAAGAAGGAAAAATGGAAACAGGAAATCCAGGAAGAAAATGGGTTAAGTGGTAGGAGATTGCGGGGATTACAGTCCTGACATGAAACCTGATTTGCTCTGTCTACTTTCCCCCAACTCAATCTTAAGAAAACACTGAAGGAGGAGGAGAAGGTGGAAGAATACATTTTCTTGTGTCAGGTCAACTGTCTTTAGGTAAATAAGTGGTTGAGAAGTTAAAGAAACCTCATCTGAAACAAAGAGCTTGTTTAGGAGAAGGAGGAGAACAGTTTCTTGGGTTAAGTCACTATTCGTGAAGTAAATAAATTTTGAGCAGTTCAACAAAGTTCAACTGCAATTGGGAGTGTGTGTTTAAACAGAAGATTAAAAACTAATTTCACACCTGATAAATAAGGCACAGCTAATCTGCTTTCACTACAAAGATTTCAGCTGGTCTTCTCTTACTTTTTCTCGAAGGTAAGGATCACCACACTCTTGTTTGCTTAGCAGTGCTTCATGTGGAAGAGGAAATCCACATAGAGGAGGAAAGCATGGATTTCAGTACAGGTGCACCTGGGTTTACATTCCAATTCTGCTGAACTCTGGCGAGTGTCCCCACTACTCTGGGATAAAATTTCCTCATCTAGAAAATGGCAACAATGATAGTAAATCTTCCTCTGTAGGTGGTTTGGAGGATCAAAGTAGATAGAGTCTGGGTCTTTGGCACCGATCACATGACAAATACTAATACATGATGGCAAAAGTAATGTGTCCACCTAAACACAAAACAATTAGTACAGACACTTCACACAGCAAGTACCAAGTGTTCATTAAGTATTTGCTGAATGAATAAACTGGAACATCTTCTATCCTCATCACCTTTTTAAGAAGGATAGGTATTACCTCAAAGACTAAGGTGTCCTTGACCCCAGCTTTGGTCCTTTCATTTTCCTCATGGGCTAGACAATGAGTAAGGAAGATCAAAGAAGAATTGTTGCATTTAAATGATGGTGCTGGAAAAGAATATTGAATATACCATAGACTGCTAGAAAATGAACAAATCACTCTTGAAAACAGCACAGCTAGGCTTCACCTTAGAAGTGAGGATGGTAAGACACAGAGTGCTGCTCACCTGTTTTGGATCTGTCATCAGCAGCACGTCATGCTTCATAGAACAGGGGGCCATGAAAAGGAGCAAAACCCTCAATGGGGTAGGTAGATTGGATGCCACCATGAGTCGAAGCACAGCCACTGTAGTGGGAGTGATGGGCCAGAACCGCATGTCGGTATACCCCATTAGGAAGCAGCGCCCATGCAACAGCACCTAACTACAATAGCACTTTGTCCCTGCAGGCAAATCAAAGCAGCCTGCCGTCACCCCGCACCCTGCCTATGTTCCAGAGGACCACTGTGCTTCACAGGGTTTCGAAGGACCCAGCTTTCAGAAGGAGGCTACCAGGCCTGCTGAGGCGACTCTGGCCGGGTTAACATTTCCAACATTTTACTTAACCACTGAGTATTTTAACTGCTCGGTGCACTACTAATACTAATTCCTCACTGTCACTCTTCCCAGGCTTCCAGACGATGTTTTAGACATGCTTCCTTAAATTCTGCTCACCTGTATTTAATTATTATGTAACAAGCCTTAATGTACACAGTTAGAGCCTGTCCTCTGTTTCTTGTCAAAACCCAGTTTGATACAGGGAGACTGATTCAGAAGGAAAAAGGCAACATAAAAGTGTGCAGCAATTCTGATTTATAGGCTTGCAAAAGAAGCCTCAGTTGGGGGCAAGTCATTCTTTAGTTCTTAGAACCCACCCTCCCCACCCCTGAAGGGGCACTCTGGTATGTAGCAGTACACAAAGACCGTGTGCTGAGAAGTGTTCTCACATTCTTTAAAACAGGGGACTGTTTCACAGTTGAGAACGGGGTTTGGTGCAGCCATTTATGAAATACTAAATATCAGTCAAGGTTGAAGACTCGATACATGATAACAATGCAGGAGGGAAGGGCCTACATGCTTCCCCTCTTACCCCTGAGATGCTTGTGGACTAAATTCCAATGTACAGAGCACGTGCATAAAGATGTTCCTGGGTTCGAAATGCCTGCCAAGTTCAGAGGACCTATGTGAAAGACAGGAAAACATTCTGGTGGACCAGGAAATGTGGAGTCTGTCAACATGCTTACGAGATGAATAAGCACTTCCAAAGTTGGAAACATTGAGTAGAACGGGAATTTGTCTGCCTCTATGTGATCTATTTAAGTAAGAACCTCTATAAGAATGAAAGCTGACAGCATCAAAGCTCCATAAAGGCAGTTTTCTTATTCAGGGTTAGCCCTTCTGTAATAGATTTTATAAATACATCATCCAAATACATCGTCCTGATTTGTTCAGTGCTTTACTGGAATATCAACTCCATGAGGGCAGAGGGTGTTGTCTATTTTATTCACTATTGAGTTACTTGTGCTTAGAACCATGTCAAGCATACAGTTTATGTATAATGAATAGCCTTTGAATGAATGATATTTTGTATACATTCTTAATCAATTAAAATAATTTCCAAGTAGTCTTTTTAACAGCTTGATTGATATATAGCTCATATTCAGAACAATTCACATATTTACACGTGTGATCACACTTTGAAAACATTTTTCACCACCTCCCGAAGAAACCCTGTACTGACTAGCAGTCACTGCCCATTTTCCTCTCCCTCTCACTCCTGACAATTGCCGACTTACATCCTGTGGCTCTGACTCTTCTGGCTATTTCATATAAATGGGATCATATATTACGTGACCTTTGGTGATTTTTAACGTCCAAGCATCACACATATTAGCATGAATCAATATACTCTTCCTTTTTTGGCTTGTTTCCACTTTGGGGCCATTACAAATGATGCTACTATGAACATTCAAGCATAAATCTTGGGTTGGACACATGTTCTGATTTCTCTTGGGTGCAAACCCAGGTTTGGAATTATTGGATCATATGGAGTCGTGGTTACTCATCAATCAGCCTCTCCAGGTGAGGGAGATGAGACTTAAAGAGACTTAAAGAGTTACAGACTTGGGAATCCACAGGGACTGTGTTCCAAAAGGTCACCAGGAGTCAGAATCAACTTGACTGCAGTGCATTTGCCTGTGGTTTTGGTTTATGACGCTATATAGTTAACTTCTTTTAGAACTGACAAAGGATTTCCCTAAGTGGCTACCATTTGAAAGCCCCATCAGCAAAATGTGCAGGTTCCCAATTCTCCACATCCTCATTAACACATTATTTTCCATTTTGTTCTGTTGCGATAATTTACAATTTTTCATTTTTTTAAAAAATAAAACAAAATACACACTCACTACCATTAAGTTGATGCTGAATCATAGCAACTCTGTGGGACAGAACTGCCCCAGTCAGTCCTGATACTGTTCTGCTTAGGGGAAGAGAAAGCCCCACTGAGGTCCTGATGGCTTCTAACTGTTGGCCGTACTCCTAGCAATTGGTGTCTCTGAAATAACAACTCCTTAAACATATTTCACAATATTACTGGCTATTTTAATATCGTCTTTGGGGAATCATTTATTTACATTCTTTACCTATTTTCAATGGAGTAGTCTATCTCCCGGTTGTGGGGTTTTGTTGTGAATTGAATTGTCAGCCTCCCTTCCCCCAAATACATGTTGAATTGCTGTCCTTTGTACCTAGAATGTGATCTTCTTTGAAAACAGGGTATTATTTTGTTATGCTAATGAGAATTTGCCAGACAAAAGTGGGTTCTAAACCTAATCTCTTCTGAATTGAATCTTATAAAAGGGATTACAGACAAGAACAGGTAGACACAGGTTGAACAGATCATGGGAGGAGTTATCTGTAAGTCAAGGAAGTTAGAGTTACCAAAAAGGAAGACCTTGCCATAGAATTGATATCAACTTGGAATTCTAAAAATGTGGGACAATAAATTTATACTCTTTGAAATCATTCACTCTGCTGTATTTTGCACTGGGAAAATCCATTAGGCTATAAAAAAAACCCATATATTCGAAGGCGATATGATGGAGCTATGGATTAGCCATGGGGCTGCTCAAGATTGGTGCTTCAAAGACACTGGTCTATCTGTGGGAAAGAGTTGAGGCTATCTGTGCTTATAAAGATTAAAAATCATGAAAATTCTATATTGGCCACTATGAGCTAATGTCAATGGGTTTATATATTCTAAACACTTATCACATATAGGTTTAATTTGTAAATATTTTATCCCATTCTATGAATTGTCATTTCACCTTCTTGATAGTGTCCTTTGACTCACAAAAATTCTAAGTTTTAGTGAACTCTATTTTTCCCTCATTTGGGTTGTTTATACTTTAGATGTCATATGTAAGAAACCCTTGACTAATCCAGGCTCACAAGCATTTGCACCTTAGAATTTACTTCTTAGAATTTTATAAGTATAGCTTTAAGATTTAGGCCTTTGTTCCATTTATGTTAAATTTGATAGATAGTGAGAAATCTAACTTATTTATTTTACATGCATATTTACAAATGCACCATTAATATTTTGTGAAAACACTCTAATTTTCCCACTGAAAATTCTTAACAATCTGGTTAAAATTCAATTAGTAATAAATAATAAGTATTTTATTTCTGAACTCTGAATTCTACTTTTATAAATTTATACATCCTCCTTTATCCCAGGATCATGCAGTCATGATGATGGTTGCTTTGTCTTCAGTTTTGAAATCAAGAAGAATAAGTCTTCCAAGTTTGTAATTGTTTTCAGTTTTGTTTTGGTTATGGTAGGTCCTCGGATTTTTATATAAATTTTATGATCATCTTCTCAATTGTCATTTTAAAAAAAGTAGTGGTGGCATTTCATTGGGATTTGGGTGGAATCTATAATTTGATTTGAGAGGTAGAAACCCTGGTGGTATGGAGGTCATGCATTGAGTTGCTAACTACAAGGTCAGTGGTTTGAAACCATGAGCTACTCCATAAGACAAAGCTGAAGTTTTCTACTCTTATAAAGAATTACATTCTCAGGAAACCCACTGGGGCAGTTCTCTCCTGTCCCATAGGGTTGCTATGGATTGGAATCGACTTGATAGTGGTGAGTTTTATTTTATTTCTATTGTTTATTTTTTGTGGGCATCATTGCCTCTGGTGGTTGTGGGTGCTACCCAGTGCTGCTCCTAAGAGCCTCCACTGGATTTGAACGGCCAAGTCTGCGGGCCGCAGTCCCGCACTCAACCACTTATGCCACTAGGGCTCAGCCCTAATTTTATTTTTTTTTAATGCTTATATTAACAATCTTAAGTGTGATGATGTTTTGGCTTAGAATTTATTTTATTTACTTAGTATATTTTAATGTATTTAAAAAGTCATTTGCGTTTTTTCACTATAAGTTAAAATCTATTCTTATGTATTTTATTCTTTTTTGATACAAGCATGGACTGAATTTGATTTCTTATTTTTAAATGTTCATTGCCAATATATGCACTTATTTGTATACTGAGCTTATGTACAATTACTTTGTTAACTATTTTATTACTTCTAATGTCTCTGTTTTTATTTTTCTCAGGATTTTCAACAAATGAGATTATGTCAAATAGAAACAGGTTTACTCCTTCCTTTCCAACTTGGATAACATTTCCCTCCCTGTCCGTTCTTTTCTGTCCTGGTTAAAACCTAGTCTGAGGGCTGAGCCCCGGTGGCGTAGTGGTTGTGCGCGGGACTGCAGCCCACTGGGACGGAGGTTCAATTCCAGCAGCAACTCCACAGAAGCAAAGACTGGGCCTCCTTCTCCCACCACCAGAGGGCAGTGATGCCAAAAAAAAGAAAGAAAGAAAACCTAGTCTGATGAGGAGAGGTGGCAAGAGCTACGTCTTTATCTTTTACTTGATTTCTAGGACCAAAGGGTTCCTGTTTGACCATTAAGTAGGATGAAACTGTATTTCTTTCTACATGCCAGTTGAGGAAGGCATTCCATTATTCTGAGTGTCAAATGGTTTTAATGGATTTATCATGAAAGGGTACTGTATTTTGTCAAACACCTTTTGAGCCTATCGAGTTGGGGTTTTTTTCCCCATTATTCTAATGATACAGTGAATTGTAGTCACTGACTTGGGTGTGCTGCATTCCTGAGATAGTGGTGTCAGCTTCTTTCTGTACGTTGCTAATTTTGGTTTGCTATTATTTGTTAAGGATGCCTAAGAGATTGAGAGGAGATATGTTTTGGAATGGTATCTTTGTCTAGGTTTGATGACAGAGCTTGAAAATGTTTCTTTTTTTTCTATTTTGAGGAAGAGATTTATGAAGAATTGATACTAATTCTTTAAAAAGTATTTGATAGAATTCATCTAGGAGCCATCTGGTCTTTTTCATTATGGGTTTTATTGCTCATATGGTTTAAATTGCTCAATCTTTTTACTTGTCATGGGCATGTTTAGATTTTCTGCTTCCTTAAATGTCAACTTTTATAGTCTGTATCTTCCTAGGAATTTATCCATTTAAGTAAGTTAAATAGTATATTGTCATGCAATTGCTGGTATTATATTTTTAGGAATCTTTTTGTTTTTTTCAGAAAGACTTCTAGTGGCATGTCTCTTTTAATCCAAAGTTTAGTAATTCGAATTTTCTTTTTATATTAGTCAGTTTAGTTAGTTTTCTTATTTTGCTATATTTACAAAGAACCACATTTGACTTTGCTGATTTTTTAAACATTTTTTCTATTCTTGATCTTATTAATTCCCTGCCTATTTTCATTACTGACTCTTATCCGCTTGCCTGGGGTTAAGTGTGCTTTTTTTTTTCCTTTTTTTTTTTTTTTTTTTTTTTTTTTTTTTTTTTTTTTTTTTTTTTTTTTTTTTTTTTTTTTTTTTTTTTTTTTTTTTTTTTTGCATTGTCTTTATACAGCATATTATCCTATGGACTTTAGGGTACACTTTGTTATAGATATCTACAGCTATATACTTCTCTAGGCACTGCTTTTAGCTGTGTGGTAGTGACATAATCTGTTGTAAATTTGAGACTTAAGAGTGAAGAGGTGGAGTTTAGCCAGTTAAGCAGGCCACAGTTTGGTGATCTCATTTGAAGGTGCTAAGGAGATACACAGCTTGTGGGAGGTGGGACCCATGCCGACTCTGTGGGAGACATTGCAACTCACAAGACACATGGAGCTACACTAGTGCCCTGATCTGGAGAAGCCACATGGAAACCCCTGCCAGCATGAGATACTTAGACTACCACTGGACCTGCAAGACTTCCCACTCACTGGCCTGTGATAGTCCCACATTTGATGTCATTGCATGTGTTTTGGGAGTCTAAGAGAACTTTATAGATTGGTATTGGAAGTATGGATTAATATCAGATTTATGGACTTAATGGGCTTGGCTTGGATGTTTCCTTAATGTACAATTACTGTTTATGTAAAACCCTTTCTTTTATACATATGATTATCTATGAATTTGTTTCTCCAGTCTACTCAGACTAATACAAGCTGCATCTCATAAGCTTTGGTATACAAATTCGATTTTCATTCATGACAAAGACCTTAACATTATTCATGATAAAATAATATATACGCTTGCTATTCTTATGTTGTCTTCTATATGTCTAAAGTCACTTTTGTTCCTCTGTTTCTCCTTGAATTATTTCTTTTGCATGAAGTCAGTCAATATTTTCTAATACATTTTAATTTCTCTAATGATTTTTAACCATTTAACATTTTTCTTAGTAGATTCACTAAGGCCGTGGTTCACAACCTGTCAGTCACGACCCCTTTGGGGGTCAAATGATGCTTTCACAGGGGTTGCCCAATTCATTACTGTTATGAAGTAGCAACGAAAATAATTTTATGGCTGGGGAGTCACGACAACATGAGGAACCGTATTAGAGGGTCATGGCATTAGGAAGCTTGAGAACCACAGCTCTAAGACTTTATACACATTCTCATTGATCAAAATCTACTTTCAATTTACACTGACTTAATTTGAATGAACTATAGAAAACATTCCTTTAGATATTTTATCCCCTTTTCTTTTTTTATGCTGGTTTTGTTGTCTAGAGGCACCTTGGTGACATAACGATTGAGTGTTGGGTGCTAACAAAAAGGTCATCTTCAATTTTCTCCCTGTAGCTCCATGGGAGATAGACTGGTGCTCTATTTCCATAAATATTGCATATGAGGAAGCCATGTGGGGCAGTTCTACTCTGTCACAGGGGGTAGAGATAAGCCCCAAGCCATTTCAAGGATGGCATGTAATAGCAGCAACCTTGTTCTATACTTTCTCTATTTATGTTAGAAAACCAGAAAGGAATTTCTAGCATTCCTATTTCATATGATTTTTATGCTTCTTAGAAGCTGAGAGAGAGAGAGAGAGAGAGAGAGAGAGAGAGAGAAAGCAATCTGGATTACAATATGGTATACTAACCTTCTTATTTATTTATTTTTTTGTGTGGACATCACTGCTCTCCGGTGGTGGGAGTAGGAGGCCCAGCCCCACTGCTGGAATTGAACCTCTGTCCCAGTGGGCTGCAGTCCCCCGCACAACCACTACGCCACCGGGGCTCAGCCCTAACCTTCTTATTTAATATTTCTTGTTATCATTATTTGTTCCTGGGTATCAAATTACTATCTGAGGTCATTTCCTCACTTCCATACACCTTTGTTCCTTTCCACCTCCTTGTGATATTAATAAATATAGATCATTTCTATATGTTATGAATCCCCAAAATCTCACTATATACATATGACCTAATACCATGCTTTTTGAACCAATTAAGAGAAGAATACTAAGACATTAATGCCACATACCAGCATGAATCAGGGTAGCAATAGAGAGGTCTGTGAGGCTGGCCTCAATTCCAACTACGTGGTCTCTCCCCCCCACCCCACCCCCCACACACACACACTAGAAGAATGCAGTCCAGAGGATGGCACTGAAGCTACCACTCAGGGAGAGGAATGTGTCTGATCAGTGGCGCAAATGAAGGGGGAGAAGAGAGACTGGGACACATCCTGACCCACCAGCCTCAAGGATGACATTCCTGCTCAGAGCAGCCAATGCACAGAGAGGACCATGGGGCTGGCCTCACCATGAGGCACAATGTCCCTCACTGACCCACACCACTACAAGAGACAACCCTGGAGGCACACTTCAGGAATTGTGCCTAATCTTACCCCACCACACTGGGACAATACACCAAGGGTGTGTGACACAGCAGCAAAGGGAGAAATGCAATGAAATCTCTGGAGAATACCAAAAATAAACTTTGGGGCAAGGGCATGGCACCCCATAAGACTCGACTAGACAGCACACCTGAAAGTCAAAAAACAAACCTGAATGTATGTATAGGCTTTTCTTTTTTAATTGTTTTTGCTTTGCTCTGTCTTGTTTTTTTTGCTTATTATTGCCTTTCCATGTCTATCTAGATAAGATAGGTGGGATAGACAATCTGGAGGAGAAAACAATGGGACCAACAGTTCCAGGGGGATATGGGGCAAGGAAGTGGGGGGTTAGCAAGCCCAGGGGCAAGGGAAAAGTGAGTGATCTAAAATCGATAGCAAGGAGAGCATAGGGTGTCGGGTAGGGCTTGATCAAGGGCAATGTAACTGAGAGGAATGACTGAAACTTGAATGAAGGTCAAACATGAAAGTTGGACATGAGGAAAATAAAAGGAAAAAACTAGGAGGCAAAGAGCATTTATGAGGTTTAAATACAGGCATGTACATATGTAAGTATACTTTTATATAATGATAGGGAAGTATATCTATGTATATATATTTATATGTTAAGTATCAATGTAGAAGACAAACATTGGTCCTCTGTTCAAGTACTCCCTCAATGCAAGAACACATTGTTCTAATAACCTGGCATTCCATGATGCTCACCTTCCCAATAGGATCACTGAAGAATGAACAGAGTGCATAGCAAATGTGAAGACAGCTGATGGTGCCCAGATATTGAAAGATATAGTGTCTGGGGTCTTAAAACTTGAAGATAAACAATGAAATTTTTATCTCAGAAGCAGCAAAGTCCACTTGGAAGAAGAACACCAGCCCGTGTGATCATGAGGTGTTGATGGGATCAGGAATCAGACATCTAAGACCCAGAACAAAAAATCATATCAATGTGGATGAGGAGTAGTACAGACAATTGAATATCCATCTGTAGACAATTGAATAGCCCCTTACAGAAAGGTCACAAGGAAGATAGATATGAGTCAGGGTTCAGTGTAGCAATGATGAAATATACAACTTTCCTCTAGTTCTTTAATGCTTCCTCTCCACCACTATCATGATCCCAATTCTACCCTAGAAATCTGGCTAAACCAGAACATGTACATGTGTACAGATAATAGCTAGAAACATGATAGATAAACCCCTTAGGACCAATGAGAGTAGCAATACCAGAAGAGGAAGGGAAGGTGGAGAAAGACAGAGGAAACCCATCACAATGATCTATACATAATTCCCAACCTGGGGATTGGACAACAGAAAAGTAGGTGAAAGGAGACACAGGTCAGTGTAAGACATGAAAAACTAATAATAAATTATAAATTGTCAAGGGTGAGGGGGCGGAGGAAGGGGGAAATGAGGAGCTTATACCAAGGGTTCAAGTAGAAAGAAAATGTTTTTAGAATAATAATAGCAACACATGTACAAATGTGCTTTGGCACAATGGATGACTGGATGGATTGAGATAAGAGCTATATGAGCCCCAGATAAAATGGTTAAAAAAGAAAGAGAGAGAAGGATATGGAAAATACTCATCTGTGCTTTCTTTCGTTATGTTGTTAGTTGCCATGGAGCCAGTTCTGCCCCATAGCCACTCTCTGCTCAACAGAAGGAAACACTGCCGACCATGCACCATCCTCACCATTGTTCCCATGCCTGAGCCCCTGGTTGTAGCCCTGTGTCAGCCCATCTCACTGAGGTCCTTCTTTTTCACTGCCCCTTGACTTTAACAGGCATGATGTCTTTCTCCAGAGACTAGCTCTCATGGCAGCATATCTGAAGTATAGATGTAAGACTAAGTCTTGCCATCCTTGCCGCTAAGAAGGGCTCTGGCAATACTTTTTCCAAGACAGGTTTGTTGGTCCTTTTGACAATGCTTATGACAATATTCTTCTGTAGCACTAAAATTCAAATGCATCAATTATTCTTCGGTCTTCCTAATTTAATGTCCAACTTCCACATGCATGTGAGGTGATTAAAAATATCATGGCTTAGATTAACTTCACCTTTGTCCTTTAAGTAACAGCCTTGCTTTCCAATATTCTAAAGAGGTCTTACGCAGCAGATTTACCCAATGCAATATGTCTTTTTATCTCTTGACTGCTGCTTCCATACCATTGAGTGTAAACCCAAGCAATCAAAATCCTTGACAGGAAAAGAAAATGTTGCCTACGAATGCCTTCATTTTGGATTCAGATTCCCAGACTCCTGAACTGTGAGAGAATGCATTTCTGATAGTTGAGTCCCCCCACTGTGATATCTCTGTTAAAGCGACACTAGCTGCCTGAGATGGTTTTGCTAGATCTAGCATTCTCTGTTGGCATTGATTTCCTCTTTCAGCACTTCACACGTATATTTCTTGATAAAGAGTTAGCTATTGTGCTATTAGCGTTCCCTTGCATACATTTGATGAGTTGTTTGACTCTACTTTCAGGAATGTCTCTTCACCTTTGTCTCTGTGTGTATCTCTTTCCATTTGCCCTACTTAGAGTTTGTTGATCTCCTTGGCTGTGCAGATTAATGTTTTTAATTAAATTGAGGAGGATTTCAGCCATTCTATCTTCAAATAGTTTTCTACTCCTTCCGTTGGCTTCTTTCTGGTGCCTTCATTAACGTCTGTGTTTGGGTGCTACATGTCAGCCCCCCAATGTGCTCTGCCTGTTGGAATCAACTGCTGAAACTCTATAGTGGATTTTTAATTTATACATGTGTGCACGCATGCATGTATGTGCGTGGGCACGTACCTCTCCACTCCCCCCATACATCATCCTACCTTTGTTTAATTTATTTCCTTGAAAATGCTTGCTAAGTTGCTTTGAAGCCTTTTTCTGGCTAGTCCCACATCTGTGCCCTCTGAAAGGCAGTTTCTGCTTCACAGTTTATTTATTTATTTTTGTCTCTGTATATGGGTCACGCTCTCTGCTTCTTTGTTTCTCATATTCTTTTGTTCTTACAAACTGGACATTTTAATGAACATAGTGCAGAAACTCTGAATACTGCTGCATCACTCACGGGACCGGATTTTGCTGGTTATTTCACTGTTTGTGAGCCAGTGTGATGATTTCAGTGACTTTGCCTGCTGTGTGCAACCTCTGTCTTTTCTCCTCAAAAGAACCACTGTGAGCATGCACACAGTCACCCCGGATGACAAGGGTTTTGTCAGGTGTGCTCCTTTTTGTCTCTCCATGATCTTTCTGCTAAGATGATGTGTGCTCCTCATGGGCAGTGTCACACCCCGGTGTTTCCACTATTCATTACTATTGTCTCTGCAATCAGGTAAGACATAGATTCTCCATAGGCTGATCCACTTCCATTGGAGCCCCTTGGCAGCACTGAAGGCATTCTGAAGGTCTAATAGGTTGCTAACCACAAAGGTGAGCAATTCAAAACCACTCACTGCTCCTTAAGAGAACGAAGAGGCTCTCTGCTCCCTGGAGATATATGGCATTTGAAGCACTCCCAAGGGCAGTTCTGCTCTGTCCTGTAGGGTTCCTATGTGAGAGAATTAGCTCATTGGCAGTGTGTTAGCTTGTGTCGGTTTTGGCAGGTATACTCTTTGAAACTAACTTTGAGATTTGTTTGACACCAGAAGCATTTTTCTTAAATCTATCTTTCTCTGGGTCTCTCTGTTAATCTCTAATTGGTCTGAAATCTAGATTTTCTTCTTCTTTTTTTCATCCCATGAAGCTACCACCCACCTACTACTTACCCCTCAGGAAATTGCAACTATTTCTTGACAGCATCAAGTAAATTTAGCTCCATTGTGGGAAATTCTGAAACGTCCTCTTCTTTCAGGAATTTTCTTTTGGGCCCAAACTTCAGCATCATTGTTTTGGAGTTAGGAGAGTCACCTGCCTCTTTTGGAATGCTGCTCCACCTTGAGGAATGGGTGATGAGTGGGAGCAAAGACTGCTGTAAAGTACGAAGCTTCATACTGAGTAAAGTAGGAAACCACATGAATGTACTAGGCTAAGAGCAATGAGGGGGGTCGGGGCCGGAGAGAACTGCTAATCCTGGGATTGAGTTTCTCTTTATGAATGGGGACTGAAGGGTAGGGGGCATTCTAGACAGCTCGGCATGTCTTCCCTAGAGTTAAACTTCTACAACATAGAGTTGAAAGACGGAAAAATGAAAACAAGGGTGACAGAATGAATCTAGATAAAGATCTGGATTGAGCCTTGCTTCTTGGCTGAAATTATCTGTAATAATGCTTCCATCATCTTAATAGGGGCTGAAGGGGAGGAAGAAAGTGGGTTTGGGTTGAAATGCCAAAAATCTCATCATTCTTACCGAGATTTCCTAGATTCTCTTGGATAAATGTTTCTGTACTTGCTATGTGTCCTAAGGACAACTTCTAAAGCTTTTACATTTCACTATTATTTTGACCAATTATGCTTGCTATAATGATAAGAAGGTCTGTAGGGATTTGCATAGCACCACTGGAAGTCCCAATTGCTATTTCTTACAGAAGCTCATGATTGCTTGCTTCCCATTTTAGATGTTTACAAAGGTTATGGGAAAGAGAAAAAAAGGCAACAGCAGTGGTCTAAGAAAAACTAAATGGCATGGGGAATTGGTAGAGGATTGCAACACAGACTCTATATTGTTTTTCTAAAATGTGTGGGCCTCATTTCATTAGCACTTCTCTGTTATTCAGGCAGTCTCTGGCCAGATTATTATAATGACATCAGCCAACATTTGTGTGGTGCTTAACAGGGTTAGTCTTTTCATTTACATAATTGTCTAGCGGTTGCGCAGTAGTGAAGTTGCTCCTGATAGAAGCACCCATGCTTTGTCATCTCTGCCCTATTTTTCTCTGACTCTGCTTTGTATGTAATGTCGACAAAGGTGAGTTGAAACTCAGTTAGAGGGAAGATGACTATACCTTTATTCAGTAACTCATTTTTCTTTTAGAAAGCACAGTAATATTTATGAAGGACTTAGTGGCGTGCATGAGTTACTCAGACTGCACTCTGTTCAAAAGAAACATGTAAGGTGCCTCTCAAAAGTATGCACAAAATAAAATAAATGAAAACAAGAAAGAAGAAAAATAGAAAGGGAAATGTCAAGGCATCCAATTCAGAGGGTGCTCTTAGTTATACCACTGACATCTCTGTGTTCAAGGGAGCATTCAGGCCCATACAAACTGAGATGCTTGGTCTCCTTAATAATACCAGAGAACTGTAGTTACTCCTAAGTATCTACTTGTAGTGGAACCCTTAGTATCTACTAAGGCAATGGTTCTCAGCCTTCCTATGGTCGCCACCCTTTCATATAGTTCCTGTTATTGTGACACCCTAACCATAAAATTATTTTCATTGCTAATTTATAACTGTAATTTTGCTACTGTTATGAATCAGGTGACCCCTGTGAAAGAGTCATCTGACCCCCAAATGGGTCATGGCCCACAAGTTGAGAACCACTGCTATAAGGGATCATGTTTGCCGGCAAAGAGCATTTTTGTTCTAGACAGTCAAGTTTGAGGTGTCTCTTAGATACCTAATTGGATGTTTAGTAGGATCTTGAAATATGATTCCATATGAGGAATAAAACCATAGGCTAGACACAAAGACTAAATAATATTCCAAAGTCATGAATTTGAGATCACCAAGGAGTTAATATACATATAACAGAGATGAACCTGAGATCTGGGGCTCTCCAATATTAAGAGAGAGAGAGAAAAGGCACCAGCTTTTAAAAGATAGAGGAGCAGCAGTGATCGAGGAAGACACGAAGCCGAAGATGATGTTGACACTCAGTTAGAGGTGAGACAATATATTGAGGAGAAGATCAGTGGGGTCAAATGGCAGTTGAAGTCAAGGGATGATGTTGTGTGCTGTGGAGTTCATTCTGACACAGCAGTCCAGAGAAGAAGTGCCCTAGAGTGTTCCTCGGGCTTTAATGTTGACAAGAGTGAATTGCTAGGACTTGCTCCATTCCCAGAGGCTCTAGGTGAGTTGGAGACATCAACATTTTGGTTTGCAGGCCCATGCTTAACCCACTGCAAAAAAAAGGGCCTTGGCATTGAGTCAAATCTGACTGTTAGCAACCCTAGAGTAGATACAGGTTGTAGTGATGGACTGCAAAGTAACTCCCCACGAGCACAACTACAGACAATCTTAACTTCTTTCCACTGACTTTGTGTTAGTCCAGGTAATCTAGAAAAACAAATTCAGAGATACACATATATGGATATAAAGGAAAGGTTTATGTACAAGAGGAATGGAACATTGAGAAAACATTTCAACCCAGTCCAGTCCATGGTCATAAGTCCTATATTAGCCTGTATTTCCGATAACAGTCTATAAAGTCTCCTTCTAATTTATGATGCACGTGCAATGATACCAGGACAATCACAGGCCAGTGGGTGCAGAGTCTTGTGTATCCAGCTGGGGTAGACACATCTCAGCACTGGCAGGTGTCTCTCTGTGGCTTCTCCAGCCCCAGAGGTCTGGTCCCATCAGGGCAAGCCCCTGTGGCTTCTCCTCCAGCTCCCCCAGTCTCCAGGAATCAGGATTAATCAGCATGCTGCCATCTCATCTTGTCAGTAGTTCGCCATGTGGGAGACTCAGTTGAATCTCTCTACTCCAGTTAGGAAATACCAGAAGCCTTCCCAGAATTCTCAGGAGAAAGCCACGGCTACACAGAGGTCTCACTGACTATCTCCAGGTCAACAGGCTACCCCTACATTCTACCCCTACATCCCAATCATGAAATTGACATCAAGTACATGACCGCCACAGGCTTATTCTAGAGTGCCCCGTAGCTTTCCAAGACAATTGAAAGGAAGGGGCACTAAACCTGTTTGGGGGTGTAAACTCCAACCACTGATTTGCTGCTTGTGATTAACATTCATTGCCCAGGGAATAGATTTTGCAATTGGGCTTGCTTTGCTTTGTTTTTTAGTTAGCAGTGGAAGGAAAAGCAGGGGGGCGGGGACTGGCTTTTTCAGAGTTTTAGAAGCTTCTTACTCTTTGGTTAGAAGTTCTGGATGATGTCAAGGGCTATTGGACTTAGCTGTTAACTAAGAGACTTGATATTTGAGTCCACTGAGAGGTACATCCAGAGGTCTGGTGATCTAGTTTAATGGCTGATTTAGATGATTTCACTAAATCAGCCATTAAAAACCCAATGGAAAAATTATTTTAAAAAAACTCAATACAACACATTGTCAACCATGACATACCCATGGTTGACTCAATGACCACTGGTTTCGTCCTTAGGTTTGAGAGAGTATGCTTTTTATATCTCCTTCTTCAAACCAAGTGATCGTTTGCATCTACTAAACCAAAACATGGCATCAGATGCCATGTGGAGCTGCTTAATTTCTCTATCAGCTCCTGCAGATGTAATGTTATGAAAGTCGATTTTTACCTATGAAGTTATACTGCAGTCAGGTGGCCTCAAAACCAAGCAAGGAGGGAACTGGCAAGAGTGTTCAGGACACTTGTTTGACCTAAGAGGGATGTCAAATGTCCCCTCTGCAATAAGCAGGGGAAAAAATGCATTGCTTCTGCTCAGATTGATCTTAATTTCAGGTGGGAATAGTAAAGAGAAAAAACAAAACCAGTCATTTTGGGGGAGTGCCTTCTATTTCTGTCAAGTAGTTTTATGACTCAGATACAACCAGTCAGAAGTCTCATCCAACTGAAGTTACAAAACTGAATAATGCATAACACAGTGTCATTTACTGGAAATGAGAGGCTTGTTTTGTTTTCTGAGCAGTACACCAGTCAGTATATTGCACCAGAAGTCTTCTTGTTTGAAAACTAGAGAAAAACAGTAGAGAAGGCGGCAGCGTTGGGGGGACAAATTCCCTTCGTTCCAGACCATCAACTCTCCACCAATTAGCAAAAATGGTCTAGTAAAGACATCAGTTCTGCTCTTACAAGAAATAACTCTTAAAAGAAATTCAGTTTTCTTTCTCTCTCACTAAGTAATGAGAAGATAGAATGGGGGGTTGGGGTGGGGAGGGAACCCAATCAATTTAGAGAGTCAACAAATCATTTGTCCACCTATGATACCCTTGTATCTTTGGAGGGTTTATGGATGGTCCATGAAGATAATCACTCTCTCCAATAATGATGACCCCTCATCTTTTCTCAAGAGTTGCTGCATGCTGTCAATGGTTAGTGAGGTGCTTAATCCGATGAAACAAAAAGTTGATGTGCCAAACCCAGAGTCACCTCTCAGCTGGTTTCAGAAAGATCACAAACCTGAAAACTCTATGGAGCAGCTCTTCACCGCACACTTGCTATCTCTCTGAGCTGGAATTGATTTGGTGGCCACTAACCACCACAACACGTGCTTGCATGACTGCCTTCTGGTAGGCAGATTCATAGAGTCTGTATACCTTGCGGAGTCCTAGTAGTGTCAGGGTTATGTGTCAGCAGCTTGAAAATACCAGCGGCTCCTGGGGAGGAAGATGGGGCTTTTTACTCCTGTCAAGATGTATAGTCTCAGGGCTTCAAAGGGGCAGTTCTACCCTGTCCTCTAGTCACTTTGGATCAGAATGGACTTGGTGGCAGGAAGTCAGTGAGTAAAATACATTATAGCATCTACTCCTGAAAGAACCTTATAAAGTGTCATTATTGGTTTTCACAATAATGCAGCATAATGGATATTCATAAAACATCAATATCTTAAGCAATAAGTCTGGAGTTCTGAGATTTCTGGGGTCATGTGGCAGGTGAGGTTCCAGAAAGAGATAGTTAGATGGTTCAGCTGCTTGTCTCTGGCTCAATCACAAGTCTGACCTCAGCTGGGGCGGGGGGACAGTCAGTTTATTCCAGGTGCTTCTCTAGCTCACATCTCCAGCTGTAAAAAACTCATTTCAGTGTTCTGCAAACTAAATCATTGACTTCTCCCATGTAAACTGCAGCCAAGCAAAATCAGAAGCCCTTCTTGCTGACATCTTGCCCTTCAAAATTAAGCCATTTAGTGCTTGAAATTCCACCACAAGAAACTTCCTGTAAGAAAAATTAAAATATAACCAGAAGGTATATAATCTGCAACCTCCTCCAATACTTGTCTTCTCCTAGAACATCTATATGAATTGCCTCTTGAGGTGCAACTTCATAGCATACACTCCCTTGTCCTGTACTTTTATATTTGTGACTTCCCATGAAGCTTACTCTCTTTGATAGAGAAAGTCATGTTTTCTTCAGCTTTTGAGATGTCTAGTATAAGACACTGTGTAAGGATTGGACAAAAAGATAGTCAGGAACAGTTTGGTGAATGGAAAAAATATATATTGTTAGATGTTTAAGTGATTTCAGCAGAACTTCCTGTCTATGACAGAGTCAGAAGAAAGCCCTGATAATTTACTTCTGAACATCAGCTAGTGAAAATGCCTGGGTCACAAGGATCCAATCAATCATTGACATGGGGGTGGTGCAAGACCGGGCAGTAATCTGTCCCGGTGATCACGGGATGGCCATGTATCAGGGGCCAGCTCTACAGCTAACAAGCACACCCTGCAATCCAGTCCCTCAAGTCTACACAGGCCATGCTAGGAACTGAATAGGAACTGAATAGGAGCAAGAGGAGCCAAAGCAGAGTCAAGTCCCCATCTGGACAATACCTGCCTGTGTCAGCCACTCCCCACGTTCTTTAAGTCAAATCTATTTTTTTTTCAGGTGACACATGCAATGCATTATCATGATTTTAAACATGTGAACAGTGCAAACTATAAAGAAAAAAGTCAAAGTTAACTGTGATCTGACCACCTTGTGATGATATCCCTAAATTTTAATACTAATGCGTTTACTTCTAGCAATAAAATTCATGTCCTGTTCTACCCATTTCTCTCTCTCTCTCTCTCTCTCTCTCTCTCTCTCTCTCTCTCTCTCCCTCTCTTTTCTCCCCACCCCCCCTCCTTTTTAGTTGGCTACCATATGTATCCCTGGATTTGGTCTGGCCCCTGCCAGACTACCTGGACCCCATACCAGGAATGTTTGTCTGCAGTAGCTTTTTTCCTATTCCCCTTATCAGTTGATTTTATTTTACCCCTCAGCATTTGTATTCATTTTTACTTGTACAAAAGTAGTATCTACCTATCATTTAGCAAATGAAGATCCTAAAAGTTTCTGCCAAGTTAAAAGCAGCAGCCCTATGCCTCAATCTCTCCTTTAGGTCTCGGGTATCACCTGCAACTACATTGAGATTTTTTGCTCTTTCATCTTTGGTGACCTATTCTTAAACATGGTATTCTGATCTGAACACTGGTTACCTCCCTCATTCCTGAAGAAATCTTTTGTGCTAACCACATATTAGAGATGAAGGTTTTGGTTTCTTGTAGATGCCATCAACATACACAAATGCTAAGACACAGACATACTCATGTCCTCTTCCTCTAATTATGATTGAAGTAGCCCAAGTGGCATTGTGAGTTCCATGTTGGACTGCTAACCACCATGTCAGTCACTCAAAACCACCAGCCAGTCCTTAAGAATCCTGAACATCCACCAGAGCAGTTCTCTGCCCCGCAGGGTCACCATGAGTCAGAATTTACTCAATGGCAGTGAGTTTGGGTTTCTGAGTTGTGGTAAAGGCACACTTTTTGGTTTAGTGGGAAGTCAGTGTTTCTAAATTTAGTGTGAAATTCTGGATTAGATTACAGAACAGAAAATTGCATCTAAATTTGAGCCCATTGCTGCAGCCACTGTATCAATTCATCTTTTTGAGGGCCTTTCTCTGCCCGGCTACTTTACCAAGCATGATGATGTCCTTCTCTACCAGCTAGTCTCTCCCCACAACATATGCGAAGTATGTAACAGCAATTCTCTCCAACCTTGCCTTGAAGGAGCTATGGTAGTGACAAAATTTGCTGTCCATTTGAGGCTTACGGGTGAAGGGGTGGAGTTTAGCCTGTCAATCATGTCACAGCTTGATGATCTCATTTGTCGGTGCTAAAGAGATAACTCGCTCACTGGAGGTGGGACACTCACTCACTCACTCCCTGTGAGGCAGAACTGATGAGACGCCTGATGGAGCTATGCTGATGCAACCAGACCTCTGGAACCAGAGAAGCCATATGGAGGCCCTGAGATGCTTACAGTGCCACTGGATCCACAAGATTTCCCACCCACTGGCCTGTAATATACCCGCATTCTGCATCATTGCATGTGTTATGTGAGTCTGAAGAGGAATTTATAGATTGGTATCTTACATATGGGCTAATATCAGACTTAAGAACCTGATCTGGACTGAATTGGAATGCTTTCACAATATTCAACTCTTCTTGTATATAAAGTTCTTTCTTATACACCTATGAATCTCCCTGTATTTGTTTTCCTAGTGTACTCAAACTCATACATGAGGTTCTGGCTGCATTTATTCTAAGAGAGATCTGTTGGTTCTTTTAGCAATACATGGTATTTTCAATATTCTTCTCCAGCAGTTTTTCATGGCAATTTTATGTACAAATGAAATGAAGCATTTTCTGGCATGGTGCCATTTTCAGAATTTCATATGTTACCTATGGTTGCAACTAGTATGTCAATCCATATCATGGACAGTTTCCCTTACTTTCACAAACTCTCTTTCAACTCTGATAGCCTTTGCTAGCAATTGGTATTTCCTTATGTCCACCCCTAAATAAGAAAGACAGGGTTTTGACAAACTTGCTTCTTAGATCCTTGAATACCTTAGAGAGAGCTAGTTTACCAGGGGACTGGACCTTCTACTCCCACCATCAGTTAAAACCTTGGAAACCCACAGGGGGTCACTATGAGTCAACAGTGACTCAATGGTGGTGGGTTTGTTTGTTGGTTGGTTGGTTGGTTTGTTTTGGGGGAGGTGGCCAGGGGGCAATAAAAAATGAAATGGCTTCTAGTTAACATGGTACTTAGCCCAGCTCAGTTACATGTATTAACATTATTGATCATTTGTACATTTTCATTTCTGATCTGTTATCTATGATCTATCTCAATATCCATGTTTCAGGAGTCCACTGTGATAGCAATCTAGTTTTAATCCATGTTTTAATATTTGACATGTGAAAAACAATAGATTCCATGATGTGTTTGCTGAGGATCTGCTCTGAATCAAATGTTACCTTATATAATCCTCCCCCCAAAAGTATATAAGGTTATTCCATCTTTATTTTTGAGACTGAGGTCCCTTAAGGTTAATAAACTTTCTCAAGACTACAAGGTCATGATGTGGCTGTCAGATCCCATAGTGTTCTTTTGACATTAGCCCCATGCCCTTTCATTCATCATTTTGTCAAAACTTCTTACATAACCTTGCATCTTATTTTTCCCTATCAACTTAGCATAAATTTGCCAATGTGTTTTGCTTGAATGAATACTGAAGCATATCAAGTATACACCTTTCCCATCTGCTCACTGACACTTGGTGATTCAATGGTCGAAGTGTCACCCTTCATGAAACAGACCCAGGTTTGATTAATTCCCAATGAATCTAAAAATTTGATGTGGGAGTGATCATACAATTCTCACTTCATATGATTGAATGATTGAATGATATGATATATAAATTATTTATCAACAAAACTGTTGGGGAAAAATTAAGAATAGAAAGTCAAAAAAAAAAAAAAGAAAGAGTAGGCTCTCTTACCTGTTAGTGAAGGCTGGTTGTGTGTGTGTGTGTGTGTGTGTGTGTGTGTGATGTTGCAGTCTTCGGTGGAACTTTCATCTTAGGATAGACCAGGACGAAAAACCTGAGAATCTACTTCAGAAAATCAGCCGGTGAAACCCCTAAGGAAGGTAATCATCTGCTCCATAATAGGACTTGACAGGAGACTTCTCTTCTAAAGAACCTTTAAATGTTTACATAAAAGGCATTCCAGAGAGATGGGGGGAAAGTACTCAGTTTTTAACCTAAAGGTTGGCAGTTTCAAGCGATACAGAAGAAAGCCCTGGTGGTCTGCTTCTGCTAAGGTTACAGCAAATCAAACCCTCTAGAGAAATCCTACTCTCCAATTCACGGGGTCACCAAGAGTCTCAATCAATTCAATGGCAACCCACAACAGACAGACAGGTATGTAGTTCTACCAAGGCTTTCTAAAAATGCCTTGGATTCTCTCATCCCTTGGCCTCTTTCTCAGGTGGTGCAGTGGTTATGTGTTGCCCTATTAACTGTGGTGTCAGAAGTTCAAACCCACGAACTGCTCCACAGGAAAAACATGAACCTTTCCACCCCCCAAAAGAGCGACCATCTCAGAAACCCTTCACGGCACTGCTACCCGTTCCTGTAAGGTTGTTATGAGTCAGACTAACCCTGGTGGGAGTAGGGGTTTACTTGTCTGTTTCAGGGTGGGGGGGAAATCACTTCCATGTCTCCTTCTTACATGGATCATTTCCTCCCCATGTTTTCCCCACCTGCTGCATTGCTCATATTGTTTTCCCTACACTGAGCACTTGAAAATTACTCCTGGTTTATTCTCTCACTTCCTCTTCTTCAAATCACCTCTTTCTCTAAAGCTCAATTCTAGTTTCAGATGGTCTCCATTATCCCGAACGGTAGCAGTCCACCTTCCAGTCTGAATTTGTTGTCTATTGCTATATGATGTGGGGAACCTTATTTACTATGAAAATCATTTCCATATTTCATGACTCACTGATAACTCTGTTGTCTGAGGAGAGCGAGCTGAAAGACTGAGAATGGAGAAGACAGAGTGGACCCACCCTTCTCAAGGATCCTGCCAACCTACGTCTGATTCCAACCATGAATCCTTAGATATCTGTAGCTCCCAGGAATTCATAAACTAAACATCAAGAACCTATTCCATGGAAGGCACACAACCACAGGTGAGAAAGGAAACAAGTATCCTGCCCTCATTGGGTTTATAATCTAGGGAAAGAAGAAGAGAAGTAAAAAGTATAATCTAGGGAAAGAAAGAAGAAGAAGAAGTAAAAAGCAAGAAATTCATGATTAAAGGTGTGTCCTGGAATTAACATCTCAGAATGATCATTTTGAGTCAGGAGAGTTTAGAGTAAAAGTTATTTGTTGGGAACAATTTTAACCACCACGAGCACCACCACCAGGGAATATATGACAATGTTTGAAGACTTTATTCATTGCTCTATCCTCGGGGTAAAAGGTGATCCTGGCATCTAATGGATAGATTAGAAAGCTTCCAAACCTACACTCAATAAAGAATTGTGAAACTTCAAATATCTATAATGTCAAGTTTGAGAATCCAGCTCTAATGCTAGGGCAATGAATCCAGCACTCTTGCTGAAAGGGATGAAGTTGAGGCATAAGATCAAGTTAGCACAGAAATGAGAACAAACTAACAAAACAAAAGCTTAGGATATAGGCTGGAGAACCAATTAGATGAATAGGCCTAAAACAATGGTAGAATGGTCGATTGTGTGTTCATACTAAGATGGTCTCATATAACTCAGAGGACCCGATCATGGCAATTGGTTCCCAGAGTTATCTCAGGGGAAAAAAAACAAAACAAAGCCACACAATGACAACCAGCTTACTGTGACTCATTATAACCCCATATGCATCAGATTAGAACTGCATTCCGTAGATTTCAGTGACTGATTTTCCACAAGTGGATTATCATGCTCTTCTACTCTGAGTGAACTTGATCAGCAAACTTTCAGTGAGAATTTCTGGTAAACCAGATTGACCAGAGACACAAATCTGGAGACTCAAATGTATGTAAGAGATTGCTTTTTATCAAAGAGCAATCGTATATTGATAAAGCATCCCATCCCAGTCCAGATCAAGTCTGTAAGTTTGATATTAAGCCATAAGTCCAATACTAGTCCATAAATATTTCTTCAGACTCACACAGTCCAATGCAATGATGCAAAATGCAGGAAGATCACAGGCTGGTGGATGCAAAGTCTTATGGATCCAATGGCAGTGGAAGCATGTCAGTGCTGGGGTGGGTCTCCACATGGCTCCTCCAGGTCTCCAAGTGTGACTCTTCAACAGGAAAGTGAAGCAGAGAGAGGGCTACTCAAAGATCTCAGCAAGGCTTTGTGTGACTTGTCAACAAGAAGATGAAAGCTTAGAGAGAGAGCATGTTCACAGCATCCTCATGAGAAGACCATGCCCACAAGGAAGCCTCATCAGCCTGTGACCTGATTGGCATGCTAGTCTCCACTCCTACACGTTTTTTATCAAGTTGACATGAAACTATGTACCCTCTATAGAATCTAAACATATTACCTATTTGTACCACCTATGGACTTTTATTTTTCATGCAAACCACATCCATTATGTCAATCCCAATTCATAAGGACTGTACATAGTGTTTCTAAGACTAGAACTCTCTGGAGCAGACAGCTTTAATTTTCTCACAAGAAGTTGTTGGTAGGTTTGAACCACAGGCCTACAATTAGCTGACCAATATTTAACCCCCGGCACCAAAGGGACCCTTTCTAATATGCCATCATAATTGTCACAGATTCCGGGTGAACCAATAGGTGGTGGCTGTGATTGTTGTGTGAGTCAGAAGACTATAAAATACTAAACTCACCGGCTGAGCTCCAGTGGCGTAGTGGTTGAGTGTGAGACTGCGGCCCACTGGCTTGGCGGTTCAAATCCAGCAGCAGCTCTCCAGGAGGAAGGCTGGGTCTACCACTTCCACTAGAGGGCAGTGATTCAAACCCCCCCCCCCAAAATACTAAACTCGCTGCCATTGAGTCAATCCTGACTTATAGCCACTGTAGGGAACAGGGTAGAAGTGCCTCTGTGGGCTCCTGAGACTGATTGTTTGTGGGAGGACAAAGACTGTCTTTCTTCTGAGAACAAAGATGTTTTCAAGCTGCTGTCCCTGTAGTCGTACCCCAGTGTATACGGTACCAAGAGGGATCCTCTCTGAGGAGGAGACAGTAAGCTCAAAAACACACTTTAGTAATTTCACGCATACCTTAATAACAGAGATACATTCTTACGCATGTTTGCATCTTCCATAATGCTTATCTGGTATCCTATAGATGGTCAATAAATGTCTATTGGTTGATTTATTGATTGATGATTTTCTTAATTGGGCAGGCCATTCATATCCATCTATGCTCAGATGAGTGAGGACAACTTGGACATCTTCCAATGTATTAAAGAATTAAATCTGCCCGTGGGGAGCCTGAAATCATATTACCAAAAGCCTTGGCTTCAATTCTGTATTTAAATAAAAATAAAACAAGTACACGCCAGACTGCTGGAAAGCAAGTAGCATCATCTGCTTACTTTTGGCTAGGTCCCTATGAGACACAAAAGCAATAGGTAGTTTTCAGTGATGAATTGGAGAATAACTTCATTTCGCTCACTCCACCTAGTCAAAGCCTCCTGCAAGCCTCTGGAGAAATTAATGTGCCTTAATTTGAATTAGCAGGTAATTTCAAATTAACTAATTTACATATTTAGCTGCCACTTCCTCTCATCTTAGTCTATCTTTTCTGTCTAACCTGCCTGGATCTTTCTCAAAAACACATTTTGATGCTGGTTCTGGCATGAAACAATTGAAGCTACATATTCCAGGACATGAAATATGATGGCAGATGCCAGTGGACATAAATCATGTTCTTACCCTCCCCCAAGTGTCAAACAAACTAGCCCCTTTCCCTTAGAGTCTTGATTTCCACCTGCTTTCTAATGCGTTATGTCAAGTGAAGGAAGAAGTTGTTCCCTCCTCCCAGGGAGTTGTTGCTGCTGGTGGTGACTGTTGAGCAGGCTTCCACTCAGGAGGACTTTACATACAATAGAAAAAAAACTTTACCAGCTCCTGTACCGTTTTCAGGAGAACTGGTGGCATAATGGGTTCTGCATTGGTGTCCTAGCCACACTGTTAGCAGTTTGAAACCATCAGCAGAATCTTGAGAGAAGGATGACACTTCCTATTCTTGTGAAGATTCAGTCTCAAAACACTACAGGGCTAATTCTCCTCTGTCCCACAGGGTCACTTTGAGTTTTGAGGGTGAGCACTATTTTTCTAAAGTTTGGTTTGCTTGAATCATGTTTGTGGCTGGAACCATCAAGTTCATTAAGAATTGTCCTCATTTTTGCTGACCCAGAGCCTTACCAATCATGATGTTCTCTTCTGGAGACTGGTCTTTCCAACTTCAAAGGACGTGAGCATCCGTATATGTGAAGAGCATGGTGGCTGAATTTATCCTGATTGACTTGTTCATTCTTTTGTCAACCTGAACGATCGTTAGTATTCTCTGCCTGTGGTATAGTTCATGTGAACCAGTTCTCCTGCCTTCCCTTTCCTCAGTGATTCTGACTTTGGGGAAAGAGGCCCTAGTGGGTACAGAATTGACCTCTGATGATGATGGAGAACAATGTCTTCTTTCTCTTAATACCAGTATTCCTTGTTGCTCTGATGATTTCTCTTATAACAGGTTTGGAAGAACATTTGGGGAACCTCGCATTATGATATAACAGCTAAATTACACTTTAGTAAACCTGGCCTTCACATACATAGAAAATACATTGCCAGAGAAGCTTGCCTTAATTGACTGAAAGTTCTCATTTATGAAGCAAAATGCAAACATTTTTCATTCTATAGGAAGTAGGTAAAAATAAGTAGCTTTCACTTTCTTCTTACTCTCACTCATTGCCATTGAGTTGATTCTGCCTCATAGTGACCCTGTGGGTTCTGAAACTCTAACTGTTCACAGGAGCAGAAAGCCTCATTTTTCTCCCACAGAGGACCTAGAGGTTTCAAATCACTGACCTGGTCAATAAACAGTTGAATGTTAAACCACTACACTACCAGGACTCCAAACTCAAATTCACTGCCACCAAGTCCATTCTGACTCATGGAGACCCAACGGAACAAGGTAAAACTACCCCCAGAGGGTTTCTGAGATTGTAACTCCATACAGGAGTGAAAAGCTTCATATTTCTTCCCCGGAGCAGCTGATGGTTTTGAACCACTAGACCTTTTGATTAGTAGCTCAATGCATAACCCACCTTCACCAGAACTCCTTACTGGGGCACGTAAAACACGTCAATGGGCATGATGTTCTGAACTGTCTAGGTATATTGCTCTTGGGATCGTAAATAAAAGCAACTATAGGTGCACAGAAGATAAAGTACTTGCTTGAAGAGTAGTGGTAGGTTAAAATTAAATAAGTTATTGTCTCCATTGGTGCCACTTTGGGAGTAATTCACAGAGACTTTACAGAAGGGTGCTTTTGACTGACTACGGAACACTAGATGAGTCAGACATTTCTAAACAAACATTACAGCTCCTTTTGTATTAAACGACCTCCACGCACTAGAACGAAAAAGTAGTAGCTCGAAACCGCAAAGGGTTATTTCTTGTTCATACTCTGTGTCCATTGTGAGTTAGCACTCACTGTTCTCACCAAAATCACTCAGGATCCAGGCTCTGAGAGCCGCACAGCACTTCCCCTCCATGTTCACTGGGTAGACAAGTCGCATAACCGTTCCTAGCTTAGAGTGGGCAAGCATAAAAATTTGTCTAGATTCCCTAAAGAGGGGTCAGATTGCTTGTCAGCACCTTAAAAGCTGTGTGTGGCCTATGCATAAGGACGAAGGCATAAAAGAGCTTCAAGCACAATACAAATTTCAATAAAAGAAGGGCTAAAAGGACACATTTGAAGCCAGTCAAGAAAAGACTTGCATGTCATGTAATTTGGAATTTTTTTCTGAGAAGGAGGAGGGTTACAAACAAGAAAAAGGAGTTTGAGCCCGGGACTGATGTGATTATATGAGTTTGTGGCAGCTGGGAGTCGGAGGTTAGAATTAAATAACGCAGCGGGGCTGCCTCCCTTGGGGCCCCTTCTGGAGCAAGTCACAGGTAACCTTGATAGGTACCTACTTCAGTCCTATTAAGAAGGCAGAGTGAGCCTTGGTTCATAAAATCCAAATGCACTGTCAGCCAGTCAACGCTGGCTCACAGCACAGAACTGCTCCCGGGGGTTTCCCAGACTTCACCCAGCGTGTAGTCGCTACGAAACCAGGGCTCCAAGACTGTTTCAAGGCGGGTATCATAGGGTAGAATACTTTGCTCTTCTGGCATTACAAAAGGGAAAGCAGAGTACTGGGCAGCCTGGGGTAGGCACGTGGCATTGTAGCAGACTTCTACAGACCACTCAGGTGCTTGAGGTACCATCACACCTTCAAGTTGGGCACATTCTTACATATCCAATGATGAAAAGAGCTATGCTTCAGGCTCTGGCAGTAAACAGCACTAACAGTTATTTATCACTGTCCATCCTGGCTCCTTCTCAGGGAATAGGGTTGAAACGATGTGAGTCCATAGATGGAATCCAAAGGATTTGGTACTTTGAAGTCTTTTGCCTGAGAGCCTGTTCCAGTTTCCTCATGACTCTAAGCAGAGAATCCATGATCTCTCTGTCTTGAGATGTCAGAGGACAAGCCTCAAGGTGATGAGTGCAACTATTACATCAGAGCGGATTTAAACGTTTCCCTTATTTTATACCACAAATTACAAGATTTGGTGGCTTAAAAGGAGTCCTGGCGCTATAGTGGTTCCCAATTGAGCGCCTATCCACAAGGTCAGCAGTTCAAATCTACCAGCCATTACACAGGAGAAAGATGAGGCATTCTGCTTACATAAAAAGTTACAGCTTCAGAAACACAAAGGGGAGCAGTTCTCCTCAGCCCGATCAGGTCTCCATGAACAAGAGCGGACTTGATCCCAGGACGTTTGAGGTAGCTTAGAGCCGTGAAATGGAATCTCTTACAATTCAGAAGCTAGCTGTCTGAATTCAAAGTGTTAGCAGAGTCTCTTTTCTCTCTCTCTCTCTCTCTCTCTAGCAACCCTAGGGAAAATCGATTTCTTGTCATTTCTAGCTTCTGGTAGCTTCAAGCATTCCAAAGCTGTGGTCATATTACTCTGATGGCTCCGTGATCACATTGCACGCTCCTATTCTGTCCATGTTCTCCTCGGCTGACTATCCCCCAAACTCCTCTGGTATATATATATATATATATATATATATATATATATATATATATATATATATGTGTTTGTATATGCATATATGATGTCATTATTCCAGATAGTCCAGAAAAAACTCTTCCATTCATGAAACAACTGAGGCATGTATTTACCATGTAAGATAACAGTTAAAAGTTCCAGGGAGGGGGCTGAGCCCCGGTGGCATAGTGGTTGCATGCGGGACTGCGGCCCACTGGCTTGGTAGTTCAAATCCAGCAGCAGCTTTCCGGGAGCAAGACTGGGTATCTCCCATGACCACCAGAGGGCAGTGATGCCCCCCCTTAAAAAAAAAAGGTTCCAGGGATAATGATATGGACATCTTTGCAGAAGTCACAATTTAGTACACTGTGATATGTAGATTTTTTGTGCGAACATGATCATTGAACATTAGTAGGTTTTTTGTGACAACATAGCCAATGAACAAATGTGACATTAATTGAAGGGTGGAGCTATAAATGACTCAGATAAGCCTCGCTTTCTCTCTCTTGGTCTTAGATCTTTGGATCAGCCAGCTGCCTTGCTTGTCCTGTACCTCAATGTGCAAGCTACCCTATGTGTGGGACACCTAATCCATGGACTGTCACTGTGAGTTGAGATTCCTTCAAGCCCTGCTTCACCACACTCCTGGAATATACATCTCTTGAGCTGGAGACTGTTGGATTCTATCATCTGGCTGACTGTTGGGGACCTGCCTTGCTGTTGCTGCCTGAATTGCTCTACAGAGGACTAATTGGCGGCCCTCAAGACTCAAAGGACTGCCAGTGTATTAGCTGTCTCACACAAGTGAGTTGCACTGAGCCACTCATACTATTTTATAGATTAGTTAACTGTTTATTTCTTATGCTATACATATACACACACACACATCCTGGTTCTGTTTCTCTAGAGAACCCTGACTAGCATATAGACTAAACAGGGGGAATCTTGGAATAAAGAGACTGGTGAGCGCACTGAGTCCCCAAATCTTCATTTAAAATGTGCTCAGAATTTTGACAAAGTACATGTGAGTAAGAGACCCAAGAGAGTGTGGCAATGAAATGACAGCTGAAAGCTCGAAGACCCCAGTGGATATTTCATCTGTTGCTGGTTGACAGAAAAAAAAGTAATTAAGAGTTTGAATCTAGATATGTTCACTCCCTGCTAGAAAAGACATATTCCTCTTCAGAAGAACGTAGCAAAATCGAAAGTGTTTCCCATCTTCTACCAACATCCTAGATGAGCTCTTTCCCACTCAGAGGCTTTCCATGGCAGACCTCCTTGGGGGAAAGTGTCTTCCCACGTGAAGCTTGGTGCACAGCCAGTGCATCTGACTGAATTGCAGCCAAGATCTCAGACGTCTCCAGGTGGGCCAAGCTGCTGTGGACATCTGTATTTCCAGTCTGCATTGAGAGACTTCCTTGACTAAGGTACTATCCACGCACTTCAGTCAAGACTCCTTTATCAGAAGCCTTAAAAACACATTCTGCTTCTTCTCCGGTGCACTGCTTTCCCACTGTCCTTCCCCTTGGTCCATCTTGCTTTCTGTGTTGACCCAACTGATCATTTCTTGATGGTAATGCCTGGGGGAAATGGAACACTGGGGCGGCGGGCACTATCACTTCTAGTTAAACCCTGTGGTTTTACATGCTCACAGGAGGTTAGAATCGAGGTTTGTTACTCTTAGTTTAAAGGATCCCTAGTGGTCCCTGCTCCATGGGAAAAGCAATGGGACAGTCCACTTTGGCACACAGTGAGAGTCATGGGAATTCCACTGTGAAGTTTCACTCTGTCCGCTGTGGAGATTATGGTTTGCTGGGAGTTGCAATGCACTGGACATCAGCGGGTTGAGTGTGTTACTTTCCACTGGCTTGCTGTCCTAATTGGATTCCAGAAAGCAATAGGTCAACCCACAGATAGCTGAATAAGACAAGAATAGCATGCTATGAAATCCGAACAGAATAAAATAGGCACCAATAGAACTATCCAGGCTGCCCCAAATCTGGTTTATGGAATGGAGACCACATTGATAACTATGGCCAGTAGAACTGAGTTCTGTATGGGAAATGGGGGACAAAGTATGCAGGCTTTCTGTGGTTGAGACTAGAAGACATCATTACACCAAGGTTTTAGGAAACAATATCAGTTTGATCATTTGCTTAGTGGAAACAATAAGACTGTGCATACTAAAATCTTAAAAATGCAGTAGCTGTGGTTCACCGTGGACTTGCTGGAATCTCATGCCCATAGATTACCTAGGTTGTTAGACATGAGTGGCTGTATAGGGCTCGAGCCAATGAAGGTACTCAATTATTCATTCAATAAAAATTGATTGGGTTCCTTCCACATGTCAGGTAATTCAATGTGCGGGGGATAGGTACATCAGTAAATAAATCAGACAGATACCATTACCACTATGTATTTACATTCTGGCAGGAAAAGGCAGAAAATAATTATAATAATTGGGTAAATTATAAGAGATGCTAAAGATAAGTGTTGTGGGAAAAATAGGAGGAAGAGGGTTCATGAGTGTCCGAAGGGAATTGTGACTTTAATCGGGAGAGTGCGGGTATGCATCATTTATAAGGCGGAGGTGGAACTAAACATTTATTGGGGGAAGATTATGGAGGTGCTAAAGGAGCCTTCTGCGAACTCTGGCTCTTACTCTGAAACAAAAACTCTTTAAAGAGTTTGATCAGTCACATGATCTGATTTATCTTATAAAATGGCATCTAGGTGTACAGATCATTGAAAGCCATTGTGCAGGTGCTCTTTTCCATGGAAAACTTAGGATGGGGTGTGTGGGCAGCTACTTAGAGAAAGATGTAGAAGGTGTGAAAAAGCCGTGTTCTGAAAGTAGATTCATTAGTTGTGTTAGGTCAGCATTCGGGAAAATATAACAACCCAGAAAGAGTGCCTTGATAGCTTGGTCCCCCAGGCCCATGGTTCCTTATAGATATCAAGATGGAACAGAGTGTGTTCCTGCAAATCAAGATCGCTCTGCTGTCAAGAAACAAGAGGAAACAAGAGGACCGAGCCAGCAAGGCAGGACCCAATCATTGTCCAGGACTTCAAGTACCAGGGATAGAAATGGAATTTGACAAAGCCATGAGTCAGTGACATGACCACGAGCGTGCCTGGTTTGTCAGTACAATGGCAAGAAGCGACTGCCCTGGGAGGGACCTTGAGTAGTGGGGTCACATACCGAGGAAGTTAAGTTGTGTCTAGGGATCAGAAAAGGAGCAGGAACTCAAGACTGGTCTAAGCAAGGGTCAATCCATGCATGCAAGTGAGAGGATGGAGCTGCCCAATTCCTCTCTCTTTCAGACTAAATTTAGTCCTAGAAACTCAAGTTGGATCAAGTCAGCAAGGCAGGACCCTCGGGGCAGGTGCTCTGATGAGACGTGGGGATGCTGAGGCTGCAGCAATTGGGTTGGACTGAGAACAATAGGGTGAGCCCGGTCATTTTTCACTCAAATTGCCTTTTCTCTTTGTCCCAGACCTTCTCGTGGCTTCTGTCTACCACTACATCTTTTTTATGACATCAATATAATCTTTTTTTCCAAATTGCTTTTGTAATCATTCACACAGAAATATTAAATAAACCAAAAAACAAACTCAATGTCATCCTGTTGCTTCTGACTCAAAGCGACCCTATTGGCCAGAGTAAAACTGCCCCTGTGGTGCTCTGAGACTTCCTTTATGGGAGTAAAAAGCGTTGTCTTTCTCCTTGTGTAACAGCTTGTGGTTTCAAACAGCTGAACTGTGGCTAGCAGTCCAACTTTTAGCCCTTACCCCAGCAGAACTCCAAGAGCAAAATTACATACTAAATACTAAATGGCTATGTCCTTTTTAAGTGGATTGGTTTTACAAGTGTTCTATTCTAAAAGAGTATTTAAGTAAGAAAGAAAAGGCTTTTAGGGAAGGATGGAAGATGGCTTCATCATATGATGGTGGAAAAATCTGAACTATTCCTTGGAGTCTATTTAGGTTATTATCTGATTTTATCCATTCTGGTCATTCTAGAGCTTTGCAAATCACACGCACTCCAAAATCAAGTTGGTGCAGAACACAGCATACTTTGATTACTTGGAATACAATACTTTTACTATTGAGCATCTGTGCTGAACTTTAACACAGATTCACAAACAATGTACATGCGGGCCACAGCTCATCAATCCAAGAATGTTCTGCGTTGGGCACGTCTGCAGTATCAGTCCCCTTGAAAGTGCTACATAGCCAAAGGGTCTCTAGGAGAATTAAGATGCCCCTGAGACAAGCCGTGGTGTTTTCAACCACTTTATATACATATGGAAGTAAAACACTATATAAGGTAAAATAATAGAATTGACGTATTGAATTATTGTTTGACAAACAGCATTGAGTACCATTGGTCACCAGAAGAATAAAACAAATCTACCTTGGAGTAAGTTCAGCCAGAATGCTCTTTAGTAGTGAAGATGGAGAGATTTCCTCTTCTGTGCCTTGGATATGTTATTAGGATAAATCTGTCCCTGGAAAAGGATATAATAGTTGGTAAGGTAGAGGGTCTGTGAAAAAGCAAAGGGCTTTTTCTGCAGCAATGGACTCAAGCACTTAACAATAATTAGGAGATGGTACCACCCCCACCCCCACCCCGGACACACACACAATGGAAAAAAGCCCCAGAGGGAAGAGCTTTTGTAGTATGCATTTCCCCCCACTGAGTGAGCATCAAGCAACTCTCTCTGAGTTAGTGCACCCAGTGGTGTCACCTGGGAAGGTCTTTGGACACAGTGAATTTTTCCATAAAAGCAGTTTCCCTCGAACCTCACTTTTTGTGATGGCCTATTGAAGAGAACAGTGTATGGTGGTGAAATTTTGTTTCCTGTTTGGGAAAAATGCAGCAGAACCTGTTGTGATGTTGAACACAGCATACAAGGACAGTGCAATGGGAAAAACTCAAGCATAGGAGTGCTTTTCTCATTTCCAAAAAAGGTGAAATGTGAACTGATGACAAACGTCGTTCCCAAGTTGACAGAAATGTCGGCTCTTAGTGCATTTGGAGTTCATTCCACCAGGTCAGATTGTTAATCAAGCTTTCTAATGAGAGGTTCAGAAAAGATTTCATAACAATATGCAACAGAAAGGCCTGATTTGTGGTAGACTGGTGACTGTTTTTGCCACCTTGACAATACATCTGCTCACACAGACATCTCAGTACACCATTTTGAGGCAAAAAAAAACACATGCCTCTCTAGCCTTCAGCACCTGATTCCCCAGAACTATTCCATGGGACTTCTTTTTGTTTTTGCAAATGAAGAGGTACTTGAAAGAGCAGCAGTTCATTTGTAAAAAGGATGAGGAAAGAACAAGGGAGGTACTGTCAGTCACCAAACAGATGAGTTTGAAAAATACTTCCTTTCTTGGAATCGTTGATTTGCCAAAATAATTCAGTGTCATGGAGAGTACTTTGAAGGTGATAAGGTAAATAAGTACACTGCTTTTGGGGGGGGATGTGGGGGTCTTTTTTTTTTGGGGGGGGGGTGAGGGGCCCCCTCCTATAAGGATGACGTGGGACCAGACAGCACTTTATTCGGTTGTGGTGAGCTAGCCTGGTCTCTAGGAATTGGAATCACACGTACAAGCACCTAACAACAACAGTTGCTAACTATCAACTTTTGCTCCTTTGATGAATACCTTTTAAGCTCCAGGGAAATGGCTTGCCTGCATTTTTGCCGTATACACACAAAATGAAAAGTGACTGATTCAGTGCGCCAAGTTTGATATGTTGTGCTGTGCTGCTGCAGCAAATATATGCTACTTAAATACAAGAGAACTCGGGCAGTACAAATGCTTGTTTAAAAGACAAGTGGGGGGGAAAAAGAAAAAAAAAGACAAATGGACTTATCAAATGCATACTCTCCAACAGCATGAAGTCAAGGAATTCTTGCATAACAAGTATTATTTCTCCATATTACTAAGCATCTGTTTTCTTGCTTCTTTTTAAGCTTATGTCTTTGGAGTTTGGGAATTCATGACTGGATGTAGATTCTCAGCAATCACCAATGTTATAAATACTAAGTAGTCTAGATAAATCTAAACTGTATATGTACAATAGTGTACAGTAAAGTTAAATATAAGGCCTTACATTTTAATGAAAAATATGATTTTTATTAGTTACATTTGTACCTTGTGCTTTAATTTTAATAATTTATATGCCTTAGTAAAGTTGCTTATAAGCATAAATTCATTCTGCTTTTTATATCTTTAATTTCATGCAAATTTATATACATTCTTAGAATTCAAACATAATCCCATTTTATTTTTTGAAAGATTTATTAGATCATCACTATAAATAGAACCTGTGATTTTGCTAGAATGGAGGGACAAATGAGTGTAATGGAGTAAATACGTAAGGGATAATGAATTAAGTATATCTTGGTATTATGACCTAGCCAAACACTGTCATCTTACTCACAGACACCCAGACATGTGCAATAATAATTCAATTTAATCATTTATTGAACTTAATCACTTTAATATTTTGTTGAACTCCAATTATAGAAAAACTTTTATGCATTTTATCTTTATGAAGATGTGTATGTCAAGGAGAATGGAAACATTTTCTTAATCTTTTGACTCAACAACTTTTTAAAAAATTTTAGATAGATAATATATTATCTTCATTTGTACAGTTGCCTCAGCCTTTAAAATCTTAGAGAAGCTCTCCCTACCCTCAGCCACTCAGATCTTTCCTGAGTGACGGATCTAGTCCAAACCTGTAAAGGTAATTTTTTTGTGTGTTAGGTAAATATTTTTTTCCTGCCAGCCCTTCTTATGTTACTTCAGGAATCTTAGATTATTCTGGGCTAACACAATTAAACTACTTTTATTTTGCACCTTCAGAACTGTAGTAAAGTTTTATTTTCCCAGACTTAAAAAAATGTTTTTAAATCATTTATTGGGGACTCGTACCACTCTTTTTTTTCTCCATGATTTTATTGGGGACTCTTATAGCTCTTATAACATTCCATACATCATTTGTATCAAGCATATTTGTACACATGTTGCCATCTTCATTTCCAAATATTTTCTACTTGAGACTTTGGTATAGCTCCTCTTTCCCCCTCCTTTTTTAAAAAAATAAGCCATTTTATTGGGGATGTAGAGGTGATTTTTAAAAGAGACCTATCACAAAAAAATCACGTCCTAGCTGAGAAGTAGACATAATTTACCTTTCTGGAGACTCAGATTTGGGTCTTCTTCCCACCCAGCAATCTCTTACTGACATACAGGCACTGGAACTGGACGCACTCTTGACCTCAAGCTGGAAGGCCTCAGTGTTTATCGCAGACCTAAAGCTACTTCCTTTGTGGTGTTAGTCAAAGAATGAACAGTCCAATCTAGAAATGAGCGCATGGCTTTATGTGCATGAAGGGTTCTAGAATTCCCATTCTTAACAAGGTTGTTATCCAGAGTTTGTTATGATTCTGCATGATCAAATGCTTTAGCATAGTCAAGAAAACACTAGAAAAACTGAAAAGTTTTGAAAAATAGTATTTGGCTAATGGTTATTTCATTTGTTTTTAAACATATATGTATGGATTTCAAATAATTTTTAACTTGTGAAGGACAAGATTGGTTCTTCTGTCTCAACAGCTTGCTAACCCCTGGTGTAGCCTATCAGCTTTCTCACCTACTCAGTAGGGATGAAAGTCTTGTGTTTGGGACACTAAATAAGAGAACACACACACAGAAACACATGGGCCAGAATAAAATGTTGGATCTTAGGAGCTATATTAATATCCCAGTCTCAGAAGCCGTTTGTGGTAAACACTCTGTCCTCGTTACTTGACAGTTATTTTCTGGATCATTGTCTTGGAGGTTTGAGTCAGGGCGGTAAAGTTAAAAATATATATAAGCTATAAAAACCTTTCAAAAATTTAAAACTATATATTTATATATCAAATTCTCTCCCCCATAGATTGTTTTGAAGCAGATTTTGAATACCATATGATAAAATGAACGGGTGCTCTTCTCCTCCCTTACCAGAGGTCTTGATGTTACTACATAGGAGTTAACCTTGAATGGATATTTAAGAACTTTTCCTTGTACTTAAGCAGAACCTGTGCATGGATCAAGCGGCAGGTGTGCAAACAGAACCAGGGAACGCTGCGTGGTTTAAAATCCAAAAAGGGGGTTATCAGGGTGGTATCCTCTTCTTGTATTTATTGCAGCCTTCTGTATACATTAAGATTCAATGTAAGAAAGGCCCAAATCCTTTTCACTGAACAAACCTGGAAGAAAGGTGAAAGTGGTCAAGAATTTTGCCTCACTTGGCACCTCAATGAAGGCTCATGGAGACAGCAATCTCCAGCTTTGTTTCTATCACCATGTCCATACTTCCCAACTTCCTTTCTCTTGTTCTTTTCTCACAGGTGCCTCTTAACCCATGTAAAACTCCTCATGAGCACAGTGCTCTGAAATCCTCATTACTAATAATGCTGTTATCCATTGTCTATTATGATCCACACAGTCAATTGCTTTGGCAAAGTCAACAGAATTCTAATAAAAATCTTTCTGGTATTCTCGGCTTTAAACAAAAATACATTGGACATCAGCAATGATATCCCTTGTTCCTCTCCAGCGTCTGACTGAAATGCTAGCAGCTATCAAGTGTACTGCTGCAATGTTGGATTATCTTCAGTTAAACTTTACTTGATTGTGATATCAAGGATATTATTCTATAATTTGAGCATCCTGTTGAGGCATTGCTTTTTGGAATTTGGTACAAATATGTATCTCTTCCAATTAATTGGCCAAGTAACTCTCTTACAAATTTCCTGAAATAGATGAGTGAGTGCTTCCAGTGCTACATCAGAATATTGAACATTTAAGTTGGTATGCCATCAAATCCTAGACCTTTGTTTTTGGCTAATGCTTTCAGTGAAGCTTGGACTTCTTTTAGTACCATTGGTTCTTGCTCATATTCTGCCTCCTGATGTGGTGAAATGTTGACTAATTATTTTTGTTACAGTCATTTAGTGTATTCTTTATGTCTTCTTTTGATGCTTCCTGAACTGTTCAATATTTTACCCATAGAATCTTTAATACTGAAACTCACAGCTTGAATTTGAGCCTTGAATTTTTTCTTGAACTCGTTCAGTTTAAGATATGCTGAGTGTGTTCTTCACTTTTGGTTTTCTAACTTTGGGTTATAAACCAAAAGTTATACATTTCATTGTAATATTTGGCTTTGTCTTCTCAAGCTGCCCTTTGACAATTTCTATTCAGTTCTTGGAATTTATCATTTCTTCCATTCGCTCTTGCTAGTTTATAATTAAAAGAAAGCTTCAGGGTCTTTTCTGGAATACTCTTTTTATCTTTTTTCCCCTTTCCTCACTCTTTTTAATGACCTTTTACTTTCATCACAAGTGATATTCTTGATTCCTCCTAGAGTTCAGGAGGTCTCCTCTCATTGGTGTTCAGTGCATCAAATCTGACCTTGAAATGTTCTTTAAATTAAGGTGAGATAGGCTTAAAATTGTATTTTGACTCTTGTGAACTTATTGTGATTTTCTTCAGCTTGAAGCTGAACTTTCAGCCCCTGGTCTATTTTTAGCTGCTGATATTGAACTCCAATGTCAAATGTAGTCAATTTATTTCTGTATATCTTATCTGAAGATCTCCATGTATATACTCCATGTGTTGTTCAAAAAGGTATTTACTATGTATGTCACTGGTCTTATAAAATTCTGTCATGCAATCTCCAAATTTATTTCTATCACTAAGTCCATACTCTCCAACTTCTGTTCCTTTCTCTTTGTTTCCAACATTTGCATTCCAATTGCTAATAATTATCAGTACTTCTTGAATGCAATTGTTAATAATTATCAGTACTTCTTGAATGCATATTTCATCAACTTCAAAGTAAATATTTGGTATAATTCTTTAATTTCTACACCACTCACTTTCATGGTTGATGCTTAAATTTGAGTATTAATTGTATTGATTGGATTTTCTTGAAGACTACTAGATATAATCCTATCACAGACAGCATGCTCCTACACACTCCTGTTGGATGGAGTAAAACTGCTTCCTAAATTTTCCATTGTGAAAGTAGACTGCTATATCTTTCTCTCATAGAATGGTTGGTGAGTACTGTGACCTTGTGGCTAGCAAGTGCATGCTCAGTCATTGTGCCTCCAGGGCTACTTATGTATGAACACTTTTGACCAAACCCAACCAAACCTATGCTAGAGAACAGATTCTACCTCCTAGCAACCATATAGGGCATACAAGAAGGGCTCTTTCAAGTCCCTGCAATTACATCTTTACTGGAGCTTACAGCTCAGAGCAACTGTGACATTCTAAAGGCCACCTTTGCAGTTGGAGCCCCATCTTTGGCCCGCTGGTCCAGCAGGGCTCTTCATGAACACTCTTCATCAGTTGACTACACTCCACCTGCAGAGGATGGAGAGGAAACAGGAGAATCAGCCAGGTAAGAAGAAGAGAGGGAGGCAGCTGATCAACCTGGAACACAGGTTTCCAGCAGGTCAGTGCAGACAAGCAAGAGTATCCTCCCATTTCACATTAAGAAGGTGGTTTCGACAGCTGTCAGGTTGATAGGTAGAGTCTTCTGTGTGCAACTTGTTGAAGGCTTTGGGAGACTGCTGAAAGGTCACAGAGAAACTTTGGAATAAGGACTCTTTTTGGTGGGCTTTTTTTTCCTCTAAGTTGGGCAATTTCCTGGAACATATAAAGTTGGTGTACATAAACATATCTTTGCACCACAAATAATTCCTATAACATGCATGTAAAATGAATGTGCACCCAAGTTTTAGATTCTACGAAACCCAAAAGAAAAAGAAAATTACTCTACAGGTGCCAGAACATGTCATGTAAGATGAGTAGGCAGATGTTACATCTCCCACTAACAGCACATGTCAGATCGTACTGTGAAATGTGCAGATATGGAAGGGAAGATTACTTAAATAGAGCAAACCATGGAAAAGTGACAACTTCAAAAGAGTCAAGCCCCAGTGTAGCCTGGCAACTTATTTTCCCTAGAATTGATGTTGGTTAAAGGTGGCAAATGAGGGTGGATACCAGGTACACCTGATATGCGTGTCAGTTGTCTTCATGGTATTGGTTTCTGATTGTCCTCACTCACCTGAGATGGCTCCAAGTCACTTACAGAATTTCATAGACAGGACATGAAACTATTCTCAGTAAGTCCTCTCAATGGGGAGGGAATGATTTTAGTTTATGAAGTTGTCATGTTGTTTGTATGTAGTTTCAAAACACCAAATGAGAAGACAAGAGGAATGCTATAATCTAGCCTAAGCTATAATGATTCAGAGTTTTAATATTTACCAAGTGATAGTTATAAATTGTCTCTAAGTAAGAGTGTCCCATGTTCTGTAATAGGAATAAGATTATGGTTGAGGAATAGAAAGAAGAGCAGGTTAACTAGATGTCTTAGTCTGGGTTGACTAGAGAAACAAATTCATTGATACTCATATATGTGTGAGAGAGCTTTATATCAAAGAGTAATTGCATATTAAGACAATATTCCAACCCAGTTCAGATCAAGTCCTTAAGTCCAATATTATGAGTCTATACATTCTTCAGATTCACGCAAGACATGCAATGATGCTGAATGCAAGAAGATCACAGACCAGTAGGTAGAAAATCTTGTGAATCCAGTGGCTGTGAAAACATCTCCAGATCATCAGTCTGGCTCCATTTGACTTGTCAACAGGAACATAGAGAAAGAGTGGGTTCTGCCTTCAGGGAGGAAGAGAGGAAGTTCCCAGATCCTCATGAGAAAGCCATGGCCCAAGGAGGGATCACAGGCTGTGACCAGATTGACAGGATAGACTCCATCCCTTCACTTTTTTGGTAAATTGATGTGAAATCATGTAACTACCACACTTGAGTGTTTGGGGAAGAAGGATTGGTGGGGAGGTGGATTTTCAACAGTAAGGATGGATTATGTAAGTCTTTGTGAAATATGGAGAGGATGTTGGATTTTATGTTTAGCAAAACATTAAAATGCTCTTTGCCTTGTATAACTGATGAACCAGTGAGAGTGGAGGCAAGAATACTGGCTGCACTGAACTGACTGTTGCATTTACTCAAGTATAAGAAGAGATAGTTTGGTCATAGCAATGCATGGAAATAAATAGTCATGTTCGCAATGTATTCTGGAGAAGGTACTGATGGGTTTCACTGTATATTTGACTCAGGATGTGAAGAAGGAAGCAGGGTTGTATAAAGATTCCAAAATTTCGAGAGCTAGCTGGGTGGAAGATGCCATGTAGGCGACAATAATTCAGAGTACCTTTTCCACTGGAAACTAGAGTGGAAGATCCAGGATCATGGACAGATGATGGGGACAATTAGGAACACAGTTCTTTTCTTCAATATGAAAGCAGAATGTAATTTCTCCATTATATTTGCTTCTTGGAGAGAGGGAGAAAGAGAGACAGAAAGAGAGAGAGAGAGAGAGAGAGGAAAAAACTGACTACTGGGATCACTGAGTTCTTTCTATTGTTGTATATCATTGATTCTGTTCTGACCCATACCAACCCTATGCACAACAAATGTAAACACAGTCCAGTCCTGTGCCATCCTTAAATTTTCCATGCCTGGGTCCATTATTGCACTCATTTTATCAATCTATCTCATGAAGGGTCTTCTTTCCCACCGTCCCTCCACTTGACCAAGCAAGTCTCTTCCAGGGACTGGTCTGTCCTGACAATATGTCCAGGGTATATAAGAAAAAGTCTTGCCATCTTTGCCTCCAAGGAGCCTTGTTTCTTCCAATACAATTCAGTGCATGTTTTCATCAGTCTGTGGTACTTCTCCAGCACCACAATTAAAACACATAGATTCTTTTTTGAACTGCTTAGTCACTGTCCAATTTTCACATGCATTTGAAGCAATTGAAAACACCATGACTTGGGTCAGACAAGTGGTGGGTCATTGGATTACATCTACCATAACGATGTGGCAAATGTATCGTTAGACCTCACCAAGATAGATGGCAAGATCATCTCTGATAATGTAATAGACAGAGAGAAAAATATGGAATCAATCATAATGGGATTTCTAATTTATTGAGATAATTTATTTTAAATGGTAAATGATTTGACCACAGATTGGAAGGATTCTCCTTATAGCCATCAAAATTTGTCCTTTAAGTTACATTTTAAAAATGAATTTGCTAATTAAACACATGAATGGCATAAACTGCAAAAGGACACAAATTCATGAAAAGAATTGAGATACAATGATTGCCATTTGTCTCAAGATCAATTAATGGAGATTAATGTGAAGTCATGTACATGAATCTAAAAAGAGCAACTGAATAAATGCAAGTGTAGAGAGTCTAGTGAGGAGATACAATTATAAAAGGACACAAAGATGTTAACATTTAGAGAGATCAATATCAAGCTGCAGTGTGATGTGACTGCTAACAAAATTAATACAATCCTAGATAGTATCTATGATACATTATCAGAAAAGGATACTGATCAGACTCATGTGATCTTTTGAAATCAGCAGGCGAATCTCTTAAAAAGCACAAATAAGGAAGTTTGACAATGAAGGGGAGATACCAGGGACTATGTATAAGAAATGAACACTCTAGATTATATTTTATTAATTCAACACACTTATATGTGTGACTAAAACATGTGAGGTGATGTCATAGGCAATGAACTTTCCAAACCCACATCTACACTGGCACTGTGTTGATTCTGACTCATAGTGACTCTGTTGGACAAAGTAAAGCCACTTCATAGGTTTTTGAGATTGTAAACCTCTATGAGACTAGACATCCTCATCTTTCCCCCAAAGAGTGTTTGCTGGGTAGAAAGCACATGTTCAGTGTAGAAAGCAAGAAAATTCAAAGGTTGTGACAGCTAAAAACTGTCACATAGAAGAGAATGAAATGCATTCTGAATGACCCAAAGAAGTTAACATGGAAAACAAAATAAGTTAAAGTGGTTAGCAGTTTAGAGACACCTACTGTTTTTTCTATACGTATAAATATAAATGTTGGTATAGATGTAGATATATAGATATAACCTTTCTTTATAATTTATCTTTCTAAATAGTTATAGGTAGAATTATGCCACACAGAGGCAAGATATAGGGGGTTGGTAAATGAGAACTTTCTGTATGGTCAGATCTTTGGGTTTTCTTCAGCAGGAGTCATTAAGTCAGATTTTTGTGTGGAAAAACCAATGCCGAAAACTTTTAAACACAGAGCATTTGTTTACCACTCATGCCTATGAATATGAGACATGATTTCTGCAAAAACATGCACTAACCAAAGACTAGTCAAGGTAAAGGCAATGCCTGAGAAGAATCTGAAACCATCCCACAAAACTCACTTTAACTCAACTGCTTTATAATCCTGGCTGTCTGTTTCTCCATGGAAACTGCTCACATGCTTTAGGGAACCATAAGTGTACAGTCGGAGAGGTCCTCGGGTTTATTTCTCTGCCTCTCCCACCTTTTCCCACAACCCACCTCAACCAGATTGAAGAGCTGAAAGGACCCCTCTCTAAGGGGGCACAGGCAGTGGTGTGATTCAACCAACTACCATCATTTCCACACAACTGAAATCTATTTTTTTTTTGTTAAATTGGGCAAACCAAGTGTTAAAACGGCACAGCGCCCCCCCCCTTCCCAGTGTGGAAATCACAAATTTACATTTCTTTGTTTTCTTTCTAACATTCCCCTGAGCAGCAGCAGATGTATTTAGACACCCATAGTAATATTCATTCCATCCATAAGTTTACAAAATAAGATGGAACTATGCTTTTAATACTTATCCATTCCATCACTCACTATACTTTAATGGAAGTTTCCAGTCCCTTGCATGTGCTACATTGATTAACAAGCATGTAAGTCGAAGAGAAAGGGTTCTAAACAACCAGCGGGTGACATATTGTCATGTATTTCAGCTTTGAAATATGGTGAGGAATGCAATCCATTAAAGAGTTCAAATACAGTTATTGGATGTTCAGCAAAAGTGTAAGGGGACTTTTCAAAGATGAATATAATATGTTCCGGGAAGAGAAGTCATCAAATGCTTTCTAACATACCAGACACAGTGATTCTTGTCTAATTGGCCTTCCTCTATAGGAGTGGAACTCTACTTCAATAATGAAAAGATAATTAAGGATAAATCACACAGCTGATGACACTTGGGGAAAAGTAAACAATATTGCAAATGAGAACACCAATCAAGAAGCAATATGCAAATATATTAACAGTCTTATTGTTTTTGTCAAACTTTATTTACTATTTTTCATGAATATTTTTAAATTTTCTTATAAAATAATCCAAATGTGTGTGCCTCTTATTATTCTCATTTAAGTATCAGCTGTATGATATAATAAACTACTTTTCAGTTTATCTTTTTTTATACTTAAAAATGGTCATTAGATAAGAAAATCAGTTGTTAATTGATTTCAATCCCACCATGGCTTATAGGGCTTTAGAGCAATGAGAACAGACTGGAGTAGGGCTGATTATCAGTATCTTTGTATCCCAAGAATTTTTCCCTGTGAAGAGTCATATTCTTGATTTCCCATTTGGCCTTTAAAACATTGACACATTGAAGGGAAACATCTGTAACCAGAGCTTGCTGATAAGAGAGGCAACTGCCACAGCTGTTTGTGTCTGACAGAGGGCATGAACTATGATTCCTAATTGGTGTGTAAGTTATTTTTATAATTTACCAATTAAGATCCCAATGTCCTTGTATCAGTTCTAATATTTTGTGACCCTACAGGACAAGACAGAGGAACCCCTTTAGGCTTCTGAGATTTAAATCTTTACAGGGGTAATCCATCTCATCTTTTGCCCACTGAGTAATGGTAGGTTTTTAGTGATGATCACGTCATTATCTGCTCAATGCATAACCCAAATCTCCTGGCATTTCAAAGAAGGAGGAAAAACAAACAATGAACTGTTGAGCTCTGGCAGCCCTAAACTCCCCCAATAAGGGGATAAGCTGGATCCTAGAACAGTGATCCTCAAAGTGTCCTAAAGACCAACCATGCCAGAATCAACTGGTATAGGAGTGGAGGTGTCAACATCCATATTTCCAGATCTTACTATCAAGTCCTTAACAGAGTCAAAGTCTTTAATAGAGGGGATCAACACTCAAGGCCCTCCCAGGTCATTTTTATGCCCAGTAAAATATGAGACCCTCCACCATCAGCCTTTCTGCCTGTGTTCTAATAACCTCTAAGGCCTCATATTTCCAACTAGTGAAGCAGGGAGATTTAGCCTGCTTCACTTTTCATCAAGTCAAAGAGTCTCCTGAATAGAATCAAAGAAAACCATAGAGGAGGGAACCACTCATCTAAGGATTAGAAAATTACTTTTGAAATGAGGGATATTTTCAGAGTCAATTTTGAAAGAAGACAGCCAGTCTTAATGGAGAGTTTCTGAAAGACAGGCAGAATTTATTTAGAATGTACCTCATGACAGATACCTGGCTAGTGCTATCATTCATTACTTTAACAATATTTATTGGGTTAATGTAGTATGGATACTTCCACTCATGCATATAAATATACATAATTTTCAGTATATAGATCAATAAGTATGATGAAAGGCTAAAACCCTGACATATGAGGGGATATCTACCCACCCCACCCCGACCCCCTACAAAAATGCTCTGCTGAGCAGAGATTTTGTAGTATGCATTTTTCCTTGCTAGGCAAGAACTCACTTTGAGATAGTGCATCTAGTGGTGGAACCTGGGAATGTTCTCTCTGGTCCCAGAGAATTTTTTCATAAAAGCAGTTTTTCTTGAATCTCGTTTTTCGTAATGACCAATTTAAGAGAACAGTCTGTGGCTGTAAAATTTTGTTTCCTGCTCAGAAAAAAAAATGCCACAGAAACAGTTGTGATGTTGAACAAAGTATATAAGGAAAATGTTGTAGGAAAAAGTCAAGTGTAGGAATTCTCATTTCCAAAAAAGGTGAAATTTTGACTGATAGCAAACCTCATTCTGGACATCTATCAGCTTCTAGAACAGATTAAAATATTGACACAATTCATGCACTTGTGCACAAAGATTGATGCCAGATCATTGGACAGATGAGGGAGTTATCTGGTCTATATTAGAGGTTGGCTCAGCAAATTTTAGCAGAAGATTTGAGAATGAAAAATTTTGCTGTGAAATTTGTGCCTTGAGTTTTGACTGATCAGGGGGAAAAAAGCATTGAGTGGAAACATACCGTGCTTTGAAAAAACAGCTACGAAATGACCCAGACTTTTTTTCCAAGGTCATTACTAGTGATGAGACATGCTGCTATTCTTAAGATCCCCAACACAAACATCAGTCAAGCTAGTGGAAGATACTATCATCACCTTACCCAAAAAAAGCTTTTCAAGTGAAATCAAAGATCAAGAGGATTATAATTTGTTTTGTTTTGTTTTTACAAGGAGTGGATGGTACATTTGGAGTTTTCTCTGCCAGGTCAGACTGTTAATCAAGCTTTTTATTCGTTGGTTCTGAGAAGATTGCATAGCAGTGTGTGACAAAAAAAAAAAGGCCTGATTTTTGCCACCATGACAACGCACCTGCTCATGCAGTCATCTCAGAGAGCCAGTTTGGGTAAAAATCAGCATGTCTCTCTTGCCCCACACACTGTACTCACCTGAGCTCACTCCATTGAACCTCTTTTGTTTTGAACGAGAAAAGGAGAGCAATTTGATGACAGAGAAGAAGTGAAGAGAAAAATGAGGCAGGTTCCGTCATCCATCCAAATAGATCAGTTTGAAAAAAATTATCAAGAATGGAATCACAGAGTTGACAAATGTATTAAGTGTAATGGAGAGAGCTTTGAAGCTGATGAGTTTACTTTGAAAACAAAGTTTAAATACATAGCTTTGAAAAGAATTCCCACCTTTTATTTGAGTATTTATTTGAGTATCCCCTCATGTACCTTTCTGATTATAAACCATGCAGTATTCCGTTCCCATAAGTCTCGTTCCTACAACTGCCTCTTGCTCTACATACAGGTTCTGTGTGAGTACATTGGAAACCAAAACAAACTCATTGTCTTTGAGTCAATGCTAATGCATAGAAAATCCCTGTGTGTTTCTGAGACTGTAACTGTTTTCTGAACTAGAAAGCCCAATCTTTCTATCTTGGAGTTGCTGATGTTTGTGAACTGCCAATCATGTGGGTCGCAGCCCAACACATGATCATTACACCACCAGAGCACAGTAAAGAATTCTAAAATGTCTACATTTCTCAGTGCTATTCATAGTTTCCTATTATGCACATAGGTGAATGATTTTGCAGTCTATAAAACACAAGTAAATATTCTGTTTTCAGCAAATATCTATCTGACTGCAATGATAATTTCCCATATACCATGACCTCCTCCTTTCAATGAAGCTCTATGACTGTGCACTTGCAGCCATTTTAAAGTCAGCACAATTTTACTTGCGCATATTAGTGCTGTTATTTGAAAAAAAACCTTATTCTTTTGGGTTACCTTTCTTGGAACGAGTCCAAATATGGACCTTTTACAGTTCTTTGGGCATGAAGCTGTCTTCCAAATTTTCAGCATACAAAAGTGAGTGCTTCCAATGCCTCAAAGAGACAGTTATGAAGAAAGACAGCTTGTTGAAACATTTCAAGCAGTATTCCACCAATTTCTAAAATTTCTATATTTCTCAATGCTGTTTCTTGAAATTTCTGAGTAAATAGTCTGAGCAACTGAAGTGTATGAAGAAGAACTGGGCATCAGGACTATAGGAATGCTTATTAATATCCTGAAATATGCACATAACACAACCTTATTTGCTAAAAGTGAGGAGGGCTTGAAGTTCTTACTGACTAAAAACAAGAAATGCAGGCTTCAGAAAGGCTTGCAAGTCAATATAAAGAAAAACAAAATCTTCACAGTTTGGAACAACAGAAAACATCATACGAGCATAATCACTAAAGACAAACGGGTGTATAAGCAAATGTAGTGAAGAAATCTGATGGTGCCTGGCTATAAAAAGAAATAGAATCTGGGATCTTAAAGACTTGAGTTAAACAAGCAGTCATCTAGCAGAGAAGCAACAAGCCTACATGGAAGAAGCACACCAGCCTGTGCTATCATGAGGTGTTGACAGGATCAGGTAAGAGGCATCAGAAGACCTGAACCAACCAAACAACAACAACAAATACTGTTGAGAATGAGGGGGAGAGGGGTCAGAGCTGAAACCCCAAACACATCTGTAGACAATAGGAAAACCCCTTAAAGAAGGATCACAAGAAAGGGATGAGTCATCCAGGGTGCAATATAAAATCGATGAAACACAATATTTCCTCTGGCTCCTTGAGGCTTCCTCACCCCCACTGTCATGACCCATTTCACTTTGAGCGAGAATAATTACACTGATACAGATAACAGTTCAGGACACACAGAACTCAGGTCAGATAAATCCCTCAGATACAGAAATGGAAGTAGTGATACCAGGAGGGCGAGGGGAGGAGGGGGAGAAAGGGGCCAAACAACAGAAACATGGTTGAAGGAAGAGAGTGGTTGGTGTAGGATATGAAAATAATAGTAGCTTATAATTTAGCAAAGGGTCACAAAGTTGGGAGGGGGAGGGAAAAAGGAGGCACTGATACTAAAGGCTCAAATAGAAAGCAAATGTTTAAAAAATAATGATGATAACAGATGCACAAATATGCTTGGGACAGTTGATGTATGGATTATTATAAGAGCATTGTAATAATTGTAATATTGTAGCAGCCCCAAATAAAATGATTTATTGAATAAAGAAGAAAAAAAAGAAGAAAGAAAGAAAGAAAGAAAGAATGAAGGAAAAGATTGAACTTAGCAAGGATTACATTTTCTTGGCTCCATGGTTCAATGTTCTTGGGAGCAGCAGTCAAGAAGCATTCTGTGATTCTTCTTCCAAAACAGATTGATTTGTTCTTCTGGAAGTCCATGGCACTTTCTATATTCTCCATACACACCAAAATTCAAATGTCTCAATGCTCCCATTCACCACTTGTCCTTCTTTACTATCCAGCTCTCACATGCAGATGAGGTCATTAAAAATACTATGGAGTAGGGCTGAGCCCCAGTGGCATAATGCTTATGTGCAGTACTGTGACCCACAGGGTTGGCAGTTCAAATCCAGAAGCAGCTCTCCAGGAGCAAAGCTGGGCCTCCAACTCACCCCAGGGGGCAGTGATGGTCACAAAAAAATACTGTGGATTGGATCAGGTACACAGCTGTGCTCTTTGAAGGGACATCTTAGTTTTTAAAGCATCAGCTTTTCTCTTTGCCATTTCAAAATCTGCTGCTGAAACTTTGCCAAATGCAATATGTGATTTGATTTCTTAACTGCCACTTTCATGAACATTGATTATAAATCTAACACAAATGAAATACTTGACAACTTTAAAATTGTCTTCATTTATAATGATGTTATATAGTGGTCTAGTTGCAAACATTTTTGTGAGTTGTAATATACATTGACAGTTGCCATCCTTGATTTCCCTCAGTATCTCAAATGCACTAGGCTTTGAGCAAGCAAAATTATACAAGTGTATCTAATCTTGATGTGAAATTTTTCATATAATTCAGCTTCTTGAATTACTTACTTAGCATTCAAATTGAGTAATATGATGAAAGAACACAACCTTGACATAAATCTTTCCTGATTTGAAACCATGAAGTATTTATTACCTTCGCTTTGTTAGAATGACTGCCTCTTGGACTGCGTGCAGGTTCCAATCGAACGCAGTTAAGTCTTCTGGGATCCCCTTTCTTCACAATGTCAAATAGTTTGTTATTATTCCATATTGTTTAATGCATTTGTATAGTCAATAAAACACAAATAAATGTTTTTCTGGTATTCTTTGCTTCAAACAAGTTCCATTTTATGTCAACAGTGATATCCCTTGTTCCATATTCTCTTCTAAATACTGCTTGAATTTCTGAAAGTTTTTGTCAATGAACTTCTGAACTCATTTTTAGATTGTTATCAACAAAATTTTACTTGCATGTTGTGTTAGTCTGAGTAGACTAGAGAAACAAATTCATAGAGGCATCCATACGTGTATATGAAAGAGCTTTATATACAAGAGTAATTAAATCCCAGCCCAGTCCAGATCAACTTCATAGTCTGATATTAGCTTGTAAGTCCAATACCAATCTATGAAGTTATCTTCAGACACGCATAACACGTGCAATGATGCCAAATGGAGGAAGATCAGAGGCCAGTGGAAGGGAAGCCTTGTGACTCCAGTAGCATTGTGAGCATCTCAGCACTGGTAGGAACCTCCACATGGCTCAAGCTCAGGCCAGTAGCATCAGTGTGAGGTAGCTTTGTTATGCCAACATGGCCACAGAAGACTGTGTTGTGACAGCACAGCCAATGAACACATGGCATGAATTGAAGGGCAGAGATAGGAAGGGCTCAGCGAGTCTCGCCCTCTATCTTGCTTTTGGACCTTCAGACCAGCTAGCTGCTTTGCTTGTCCTGTGCCTCAACTTCCAAGCAACACTACCTGTGGGACACCTAAGCGTGGACTGTGGAGCTGTGAGTTGAGGTTCCTTCAAGCCCTACTTCGCCACTCTCCTGGGATATGCATCTCTTGAGCTGGGGACTGTTGGACTCTGTCATCTGGCTGACTGTTGGTGACCTGCTTTGCTGTTTGCTGCCTGTGACCAGATAGCCTGAATAGCTCTACAGAGGGCTACTCAGCGACCCTCAAGACTTGAAGGACTGCCAGTCTTCTAGCTGTCTCATGCAGGTGAGTTGTACCGAGCAATTTGTACTGTTTTACAGATTAGTTAACTATTTATTTCTTATCTTATATACCCTTCTCAATATATAAATATATAAAGAGAATTACTAGTGTCCTGGTTTTATTTCTCTAGAGAACCCTCTCTGACACAATCATTCTATGTGTCTTGTCTCCTGCAATGTCTCTAATGGAGTGAGCCTTATCAATACAGAGTCTTCAAGAAAGTGAGCTTGTGACCTGCCTCCAAAGAGCTATTTATCTCCTCAGCAACTCCGAATGAGGTCATCAAGCTGTGACTTGATGGACAGGCCAAACGCTACCTCTTCACATATAACCCTAAAATTGACAATAGATTATGTAACTATCACAGGTGTGATATCAATAATATTGTTAATTAATTTCCACCTTCTGTTGGAAGTCAACTATCTTTGAAATTGGTACAAAATATCAATCTCCTCCAGTTGGTTGACAAGCTAGTTGCCCAAATTTCTTGGCATGGCTTAGTGAGTACTTTCAGTACTGAATCAGTAGGTTGAAACATTTCATATCATCAAATTTGTTCTTGAAATTCAGGTGAGATATACTGAAGATCATAATTTTTTGGTTTTTTGGTTTTTTTGCTACTTACCCCTTCTTTTTTAAAACAATCATTTTATTGTGGGCTCATACAACTCATCACAATCCATACACACATGCACTGTGTCAAGCACATTCGTACATGTGTTGCCATTATCATTCTCAAAATGTTTGCTTTCTACTTGAGCTCTCGGTATCAGTTCCTCATTTCCTCCCCCCTCCTTCCCCACCCTCTCCCTCTTGAACTCTTGATAATTTATAAATTATTATTATTATTTTGTCATGGCTTATACTGTCTGACGTCTCCTTCCACCTATTTTTTTTGTTGTCCATCCCTCAGGAAGGGGGTTATGTGTAGATCCTTGTAATCAGTTCTCCCTTTCTACACTACCTTCCTTGTACCCTCCTGGTATTGCCACAGTTACCAATGGTTGTGAAGGAATCGTCTGTCCTGGATTTTCTGTGTTTCCAGTTCCTATCTGTACCAGTGTCCATCCTCTGGTCTAGCCAGATTTGTAAGGAAGAATTGGAATCATCGATAATGGGGGGTGGGACTAAGGGAGAGATAAGCATTAAAAACTAGAGGAAAGTTGTATGTTTCATTGTTGCTATACTGCACCTGACTGGCTCTTCTCCTCCCCATGACCTTTCTGTAAGGGGTTGTCCAATTGCCTACTGATGGACTTTGGATCACCATACTGAAGAACATATTTTACTTCTTGTTGATTTGTTTTAAATTTCTTTATCTTCAGGCTGAACTTGACTGTAGGCAATTGATTGTCTGTTCCACAGCTACCTATTTTGTCTGATGATACTGAGGCTTTTCCCCACCATCTTTTATCACAGATATAGTTAATTTGATTCTTATGTATTCCATATGATGACATCCACATGTATATTTGCCTGCTAAAGGTGAGTAAAAGTTACTTGTCATTGGTCTTGCAAAACTCAATTTTGTTAACTCCACATTCTTTTCTATCATCAAGGCCGTATTTTCCAACAACTGATACTTTATCTTTGTTTCTAACTTTCGCATGTCAATAATGCAAATAATCAGTTAATTTTAGACTGAAGAACTTGGTAGAATTCTTCAATTTTTTCATTTAGTGGTTAGTACTTAAATATGACTAACAGTTGTATTAATTGATCATCCTGGTAGGTGCATTGATGTTATCCTATCACTTAAAGCATTGCCTTTGAAGAGAGAGTTTGAAATATTCTTATGAATGAAAAAGTCACACCATTCTTTTCAAATATGTCATTTCCAGCATAGTAAACCATGATTGTCATATTCAAAATAGCCAATACTATTCCATTTCAGTTCATATACCATCATACCAATTTCATTTTTTATGACTTCCAATTTTCCTTGATTATCACTTTGTACATTTTACTATTTGATTATTAATGACTATTTACAACTATTTATTCTAATTTTGAGCTGTGCCCCATCAGCTAATCAAGGTGTCAAAACCTTTGCTCCATCCATATCATTAAGGTCAACTCTACTTTGAGGAGGCAGTTGTGTTTTGAGTGTCTTCCAACCTAGGGGACGAATCTTCTGGCACTGTAGCAGATAATGTACTGCTACTATTCATAGTCATTTCAGTAGTTTTTTCATTTCAGGTAGTTTTTCAAAAATTTACCAGCTCTACCTTCTTTAAAATCTATTTTTAGTTTGGATGCTCACTGAAATCTATTCACCAGGGGTGACCTCACTAGAAAAACAACTTACAGCATTACAGCAATATGTGACACATTAGTGTGACAAACTGACAGCTGAGGAGAAGCATGGGCTTTTAGCAATACAAAAACCAGTGGAAGGCATTAGTAAGGCATTTCAACGCACCAGAAAAACTTAATGTTAGAGAATGTTAATAATATAACTAATTAGTTTATGTTACTATATCAGAGGTGGTGTACATAAGCACAGTACTATTCAGCAATATGTACCAAAAATTTTTGGATTTAGTCTCTTTTAATCCTGAAAATTTATACCTAGATATTTATACTGTGGATAGAGATCCATGTATATAGTTGACAAGTGCTGATCAATACCCCCAAGTGGGAAAAAAATCATTAAATAAATCAGTGCCTTTGATATATGTTTGTCAATGCAGCTGTTTTCTCCAGATTAATTGCACAGCACAATTTTTGGGACCATGGTTAAACAAGGGTCGAGTTAACATGAGACATGTCTAAGCCCTGGGGAGCATGCAGGCACTCTCTCTGAATCTTGTGCCTCTGTGAGAAGTCTAGAACAACTAGGAGAGATGCCAGCAGATCCAGGGCTATTAGAGGCTTGTGCCTACACCAGGTCACACAGAATCTGTGTGTGGCAGATTGAAGATATAGAAAACTCAATATGCACCTTTATGGAGGTAGTTAGATGTAGGACCAGGTAAGATGGATTAGAGGACAAAGTGTTCAGTTATAAATCAAAAGAGTACAGTATCTTCCTCCATTTCCTGACATATTGAAGGGCTATCTGGACATCAGAAAAGAGGAAATTGTGAGGATGACATAGCACCAGGTAGTGTTTCATCCTGTTTTACACAGGTTTGCTGTGTGTCAGAACCAAGTCAACAGTACCTAACAACAACATTCTAAAACAAGAATCTCTGGTTGCACAATGGTTAGTACTTGATTGCTAATTTGAAATGCTGGTGATTTGATACTACCCAGTGAGTGTGCAGCAGAAAGATTTGGTAATCTATAAAAATGATTTCCTAGAAAATCTTACTCTACCACATTGGAATTCTTTGTGCCCAAGGTGTCTAATGGTACCTAAGAAGAACAGCACCCAAAACCAGATGCCCCTGGAACAAAGGAGGCCCACAGAGAGAAAAAAAAATCTCAAATCTGACTGAATTAGGCAGAAGTTAGTAGAGCAAGTCTTCTGTGTCAGCTATTATGGAGGCTTAAGATAGAAAGTCTAATCAGAAGAAAAATTTAAACTTCACTTATGATTATGTGAACTAAGTAGTTGTGAATTTTTTTTTCAGTGACTTTACTGGGGGCTCTTACAGCTCTCCTAACATTCAATACATTATTATACACATGCTGCCATATTCATTTCCAAATATGATCTACCTGAGTCCTTGATATAAGTTCTTCTTTCCCCCTTATGAGTAGCTGTGAAATTTATGCCTGTCTTTCTTAGAGAAAATATTGGCAAGAAATATCCCACAAAGATGTGCCCCTAGTCAGGAACAGTTCATCAAGTCTCCAAACCATCCCCAAAACACACTCTCCTGCACTTGGGTTAACATTTTCTATCAGACTGCTGTGCACAGATTCAAACAGTCCCCAAGGAAATACGAAGGAAGCTGGAGCACAAAGCATAGGAGACCACAAAAGACGAACTCAAGCAGGAAAATGGTGAGACACTACCCCTCAAGGTAGTCGGCTAAAGGTAGCTATAGAAACACCAATGCCAGTCTCCCAAAGAGAGAGTCCAGGGCTCTGAGACACCAGGTGAAATGGCACCTAGTTCCAATAAATTTTACTCAATTCCAATTGAACAAAAAAACAACAAGCTACTTTCACAGTGTCAACAAGAAAAGAGAAACAAGATACAATGCCAGGACCACTTGGACCTAACAGCAGTCATAGATAATGCAGATGTTGACCTACCACAGAAAGAAATCTTCAGAATACTGCTTAGTGACATACTGGAAATGAAGGAAGCATTACAGAAAAAGGATGAAGTGATAGAGGAGATAAAGGTCATGCACCAAAGGGAAATACAAAGCTAAGGGGTGAGCTAACAAAAACTAATAGCAAACTTTCAGACTTCACCCAGAGAATGGAGAAGACAGATAACCACACCAGTGACCTAGAGGACTCAATTGAAAATTATTAAGTGTGAGACAAAATAACTAACAAGTCTTTCAGAAAAGTGGAAGAAAACCTCAGAGCTATGTCTGATGCAATGAGAAAGAACAACATTAGATTTATTGGACTACCAGAGGAATGCACATCAAGGAAACCAACATCCAAAATAGTGATGGAATGCTTGGAGGAAAATTCCCTAGCTTAATAAGTGTAAACCAAACAACCATCCAGGAATCTGAAAGAATGCCAGCTAGACTGAATCCCAAAAAGAAGTCACCAAGATATTTAGTTGTTAAACTATCCAACTATAAGGAAAAGGAGAAAATTATGAGACCAGCTAGGGAAAAACTGGCAAGTAGATAAGAATATGTTCAGACCTATCAATGGAAACTGTTAAGAAGAGAAAGTGGAGTAGCAACTTCTGAAAACTGCAGGGAAACAATGCAAATCCAAGAATACCCTATCCGGCCAAATTATCCATCAAAATTGAGAAGTGAGAGTCTTCTCAGAGAAGGACAGTCTCAAAGAATATGCTAAAAGGAACCCAGCACTACAAAAGATCCTTACCGACCCAGAATGAACAGAACATCAATCACCAGGTACATATAAGAGACTGCCACATAGAAATACCCCACAGAGAGCATAGAATTTTCTCTAGTTGTATATGTTTACATTTTGATACATGAGTTTGGCAGAGGATATAGTTATCTATTAACTAACCATACTCTGGAATGAGATGCCTGGTTCAAATTCCAGCTTTTCCATTTGCTGATTATGACCTTAGGCAAACGACCCACCCAATCTTACTTTTTCTAACTGCTAAATGGTTAGAATTCACCTAGTTTTTAAAGTTATTGGTGGCATAGTAGTTAAGCTTTGAGCTGCTACATGCAAGATTTAGCAGTTCAAAACCATCTGCCAGTCACTCCATGGGAGAAAGACAAGTTTTTGTACTCCCATGTTACAATCCAGAAAACTCATAGAGGGTCACTATAAGTCAGAATCACCTCTCTGGAGTGACTTTTTAGAATTTTTTTTGACAGGGCTGATGTGAAGATTAAATCATCTCCATATAAACCTTAGACCAGTATCTGACATGTTGTTGTTGTTGTTACATGTTGTCAAATAGGTTGTGACTCATCACAGTCCTATGCATAACAGAAAGAAATATTTCCAGTTCTGGGTCATCTTCACAATTGTTCTTATTTCAATCAACTTTTGCCACCACTGTTAATCCATCTCATCAAATATCTTCCTCTTTTTTGTTGCCTTTCCACTTTACCAAGAATGATGCCTTTCTCCAGGGAGTGGTCTTTCCTGATAACATGTCCAAATTACTTAAGAGAAAGTGTTTCCATCCTGGCTTCTATGGAGCATTTGGGCTGTATTTCTTCCAGGACAGATTTGTTTGTTCTTTGGGTAGTTCACAGTACTTCAAATATTCCTCATCAGCACCATGATTCATATGCAGAGTCATATGGATTCAATGTCTGCAGGAATATGGCAGGATAATGAGTGCTCCCAGGCTCGACAGGATATATGGGCCAGCAGTCCCAAGCATGAGACACCAGACCCAGTCATACAGGAAGAAGATGGTCAAGAGAAGTTCTCCACAAAATCAGTTTTTAAAAAGGTCACATCCCCAAAGAAGTGTTACCAGGCTGTGATCTGACTGATTAGATTGGACTCCATCCCGATATTCACCATGGTATATCACATTGACAAAAGCTAACCATCATAACAAGGGAGAATGGGGTACTGTGCCTTGCTCAGACTTGAGGGCAAGAAACTTGACAGGAGTTCTGAGCCAAACCAAGAGGGGCTCATGTTACAAGAAGCACTGTTACAGCTTCTCATATGCACCCTACCCAGAGATACTGTCGAGGGTCAGACGTCAGGGATGGAGCTCCAGACTGAGCTGTACGATATCAGCACCAATTTTGCAGTATGAAGAATGTAAGCACAGCCAGAAGGGTTCCCTGCATAGTCAAGTTAGAATCAGAAGCTAAACGTGGAGTGTGTCCATAAGTGCATGGCTCTCTCAATGAATGCTAGTGCCAGGTGGTGCAAAGTGATATGTATCAGAGCAGACGGTCTAAGGAATCTGTGGGAGGATTCTATGCCCTACCACAATCTTTGTTTATGTCAAATCATAAATCCGACTAACATACCAAATGCATTGCTATTGAGGTGATTCTGACTCATAAACACCTCCAGATTTTACAGAAGAGATTAGCTTCATAAAGTTTCTTTGGCTTAATATTTATGAAAGTCTATTGTTAGATCTTGGGTTTTTTTTTGTTTTGTTTTTTGTTTTTTGGCCACTGGGGGCATTTGAGCTGTCAATCTTTAAGTTATTGATTGGGTGCAAATCATTTGTACCACTCAGGAACATTCTGATCAATGTATCGGGTTTAAATTAACATTTTAATGGAAGAAAAGAAAATGAATGACTTTTTGCTAAAATCACTATGTGATTATGATTAACGTCTTTCATACCTGTCTGCATTGACCCTAAATAAGTGTTTTAAGAAGAATTAAAATGGAATGCCTGAATCAAGCTGAAATTGGGGAAGAGCTAACACATGCATCATTTTTTATCGAGCAATGGACTCTAAACATGTTATTTATGCTTAGCCATGAGTAAAATACAGTTTTCAATTTCTGCATGATTGAGGAATGATTATTACCATGGTCTTGTTTAATATTGGTCTGACATCACAAAGTACATAATAAACTGAACTTGAAATTTCATTTACAGAAATTAATGGGGTCCAGCCCTAATACAATATTTTGTAGCCAGGCTGAGCCCCGGTGGTGTAGTGGTTGTGCGCAGGACTGTGGCCCACTGGGATGGAGGTTCAATTCCGGCTCCCAGGAGCAAAGGCTGGGCCTCCTACTCCCACCACCTGAGGGCAGTGATGCCTAAAATATATATATATATATATTAAAAAAAATTTTTGTAGCCAAAATATGTGTTGATGGAAACTGTCAGATATTCATATTGTGAACAATCAGTATGATTCAATCTCTCATGCTGCATGTTCTAGAAACTACATTTTTCATCATTGATGTTAGGATACTTTTAGTAGAGAGTTGTGTATTATTTAAAGTTGTATGAAGCATAATTTTTTTTGAAACTTGTTAAAGATGTAAAACTATATTGTTCCTAGCCTTGGGATTTGGTCACACCCCAGGAGCTTGGACAAATTTAATGGGGATTGAAGTCAGCATCTATATCCAGAAGCATTTCATAAGAAGGAACAGTCCAGGGTGGTGTAGACCCTCTGTAGAAACTCACCTGGAAAAAAAGATCTATGGCTAATTGGAATGCACATCAAATGTTAGGCATAAGGCACTGGAATTTTAAAAGGTTAAATTTGCAATTTCTTCCCCTCCCCCACCACCACAGGGGAGAGCCCAAATGCAGTCCCCACTAACACAAATTATGCAGTTGAGTTTCTCACATTTGGGGAAATCACAGGGGTCAACATAGCCGGAGTTCAATGGATAAGCCTCGCCCTGGGAAAACCACCTTCGTGATCATCGTATCTCACCTGCCAGGTAAGTATTCAATTCGTATTTTAATCATTTAAAATACAAAGCTCAGTATCTAAATTCATAGATTTTAAATATGTTGCAGGTATTTCTTTTAGAAATAGCACATCTTCCTGGAACTGAGCTTGGCAAGGAGAGCGGCAGAGCAACACTTCTCTATTGTGCAGATCTAACTGACGTATAGTAGCTCCAGAGCCACTACTGATGGTGGCAGCTTCTCATCCCCAGTTAGAACTGCAGCAATGTGTTCTCTTGGACTCATCGGAGACACGGTGACTTCTTTACTCAACACATTTCTATTGATGCACAAGTAGCCGTTGTTTAGTCAGTTTATGGAAACAGAAGTTAAAGTCTCCTTTTCTAACTCTTCCAAAAATCGGGAAGCACTATGACATTTAGGGACAATGTCAACTAGATAGTCCTGGGTAAAATGAGGGGTAGACCCAGCGTATCAGTTGGATTAAAACCTAATGACACCTCTTTGGGGGTGTGGTCTTCTGTATAAGAAAAAGACCAAGCCAATTTGAATTCTCTTTGGCAATTCACCTTCTTCTAGAGCTATGTTGTCCCTCCAGTTTCTTCATTTCCTGTTGCATTACCTGCCAATTTTAGGAGTCATCCAATTGTGAAATCATTCGGCTGACTCTGGTTTCATTTACCTCTGCATCTACCAGCCTGTGCCCTCAGCCACCTTTGCTTTCTCACACTGTTTCCTGTTCATGAATTTCCATGAGTCAAGAGAAGCCTAGCATGCAGACTTGGACTGGACTCACCTACTTCTAAAACTGTGTACACCATTTCATAAATCACTTTCCATATATAAACATTGGTGGTAGTCACATAATCTGATGTCGATTTGAGGTGGATTCTGGACTATCAATCAGGATGTAGCCAATGAAACGTCTGTGGGGGCATGGATTTCTTCTTAGGATTCTGGGAACTCCGGTCTTTCCTCCTTGGAGGTGGGAGACAAGACACACTCTCTCTGATCACTTCCTGGGAAACATTGCAGCTGACAAGATACATGGAACTATGCTAGTGCCCTGACATGAAGAATACATGTGGAAATCCCTTCCAGTGCTGAGATTCTTATACCGCCACTGGATAAACAAAATCTCCCACCCACTGGACTGTAATCATACTACATTAGGCATCATTGCATATGTTTCATGAATCTGAAGAGGACTTTATAGATTGGTATGGGATATATGGACTAGTATAGAACTTGGAGACTTGATCTGGACTAGGCTGGGATGTTTTCTTAATGTTCAATTACTCTTTGATAGAAAACTCTCTCTTATACACATATAAGTCTCCCTGGATTTGTTTATCTAGCTCATCTGGACTAACACAAACACAGACAAGCATCACTGGCTTTGCATCGCTAGAGAACTGAACCAAACACAAACACCTAATTTTCTAAGTTATATTTCTATGTATGTGCAGCCCCAAATTGGCTGATATCATAGGTCTTCCACTTGATGAATTACTGGGACTAATCTTTCTGTAGCTTGGAAGTCAAAATCAATTCATCTTAGAATGCAAACACATGTTGAGATGTTAGTAGGTTTCTTTTTCCTGAGCCATATTTTGCTCTCCCTTCAGGACTCAGAGGTAGCTTCATAAGAAAATAACTCTCAGTAGAGACAAACACATGGAGTATGAACAACATTTGAGTTCTGAACCAGACTTGCAAATCTTTGGTTGAGTGCATAGTCTTAAAAGCCACTGCATTGCTGACTTACAAAAGCTAGACCTGAAGAGAAAAGCAACTTCTATTCAGAATCTCCAAAATCCTTGACATGGAAGAAATACTGGAGACAGAAAGTATACAGTTTATGCCATAAAATACTGAATTAAAAAATAAGCTTGACTTTAAAAACTTTCTATGAATGAAATAGTAATTCAATCCATTTGTAGGAAAAGCAAACTAGAGAAGATTTACTGAAACCTTTGATGTTGCTTTCCACTTTCTTGAGTCAATTCTGATGCACAGTCACCCTGGGTAGACTTTTGAAGACTATAAATTTTTGCAGAAGACAAAATTATCTTTCTTCCACAAAGCGCCCTGGTTTTGTATCTCTAGAGAACCTTGACTAACATAGATCCCTTGCTTACAAAGAATAGGGAGATATTCAATAAATGTGTTCCAAATAAGATATCTTAGCTCAATGAGTTAAAATAACTGTTGCCTTTTTTCTCTAATTGGACCCTCCTTCATGTGGGAAGCAGTGGAGTGGTCATAGATTGTTGCAGAAGTGTCAAAATGGCATTCCAATTATGTGTATTAGAATGTATTTATGTGTCTTATATCACTTCTGCATATTGCCACCATAATATAAAAGAGTTTGCAGGAAAATACTGTTACTATAGAACCAATACCAACTCATCTGTGGTCACAGTATAAAAGGTCAAAGTTCATATTGTAATATGCCCAATGGAATGGAGTGGAGTGGAGTGGAATTTGAGCCATATTTGAAATGTATGCCATCAGAAGAAAATCTGTGAAAAAGTCTTGGAAACACAATTATGAAAATTATAATCCAAAAAGTTGGTGATCTAGCCAATATAGAAATTCTCTCCTGTCAGGAAGATACACAGTTTCCTGTTTTGTTTGTTTGTTCAAGCAGAAATCATACAAATGATAATCCCTCAGAGTTTTTTATGGATATATTATAAATGATATGAATACATTCAAGAGTTTGTATGTGAAGTCACAAAAGACCCTGAATTATCTTTTCATTCTATTTAAATAAAATATTATTTTCATATCAAATGAACTCAAAGTTATTCCAAAAATCATAGAACAAAGTTATTAGCAGGATACATAAGATAATTAACAAAAATATCAAATTATTTTGTGCTATTTATGATTTTCTAGTTTACATTTCTTTTGTTGTGGTAAAATATACAAAACATAGGATTTACTGCTTTAACAATCTTTGCCTGAATACTTTTTTGATGGTAATTATAGTCATCATGTTATGTAACCATCAGAATTTTCTCCAGATCTATGTCACCAAACAGAAAACCTATACTCAATAAACAGTTGTCTACTTCCTCCTTCTGTCATCTGGTCGTCTGTATTCTACATTTTGTTTCTCTTGGAGGTGTCTCATATTTTTACCTTTGTATCTGTAGCCTTTCACTTAGAACAATGTTCTCATAGCTTATCTATATTGTGTTGTAGCATGTATCCAAGGTTCTTTTTTTCTTTTTGTAGCTTAACATTATTCCATTTTGTGAAAAACGTTATGAAACTTTTGTTAATACATCCTTACTTATGTTGACAGACATTTAGATTGACTTCATCTTTGGGCTATTGTAAATAATGATACTATGAATATTATGTACAAATATCTACTTGATGATTTCAATTGGGGGTAAATATGTTGGAGTGAAATGTTGGGAAATATGGAAATTCCATGTTTAACTTTTTGAGGAACCAGTACAATAGCTGATGCATCATTTAGCATTTCTACCAACAATCCATGAAGATTCCAATTTTTCAAATATTCTGGATTTTAAATCCATCATCACATATATTGCTTTGAAATATTTTCTCCACTTCAGGGATTATTTTATAAATCTCTGGATAGTACTTTTTGTCCCACACAAGTTCAAAATTGGATAAAGTCTTATTTATCATCTTTATTTTTAACTGCAATTTTGGTATGATATCTAAGAAATAATTGCTACAACCAAGGTCATGCTGTTTTCCTCCTATGTTTTCTTCTAAAAATCTTGTACATTTTATTCTTAGATGTAGAAATCTGATTAATTTTCCATTAATTTTGTATGCATTATAAGGCAGGAATTCAACTTTAATATATTGCATGTGAAGGTCTAGTTGTCTCATCACCATTCCTTGATTGATAACTGTTAAGGTTATGTGACTTTTTTATTTCTGTACTCATCTTAAATACAAACTAACTTTTGTTCCTACTTTTGTATGCTTTTTTATTAAAAGAGTGTTCTTTAAATTACAAAAGGTCCTAGCCCCATAAATCCATGATACATATCTAATTAACGGCATAGAGATCCTGATTCCTGAAGGAACTAAAGATGTTTTGAGCTGGTTGTGAATCAAAAGGGGCTGTGCTGAGAATAAAGATGATAAAAAGCTATGTGGCACTTGTGGCCAGAGGCTATATGTCTTATAGAACAGAAGTTCCATCCAGTGACAGGATGATAAGTGAGTTTTCTCAACCTTGATCCAAGGAAAAGAGCAAAAACTGAAAGTAAGTATAACGTGTTGACTTAATTAGCAGTCTCTATTTTGCTTCTCTGGATCCTAATATCCATTGGAAGAGCTCCTTGTTGACTACATGGGAAACTCAATGGGACACCACAGAGAGTCAGTGAGTCATGCTTTTATAATGCATATATTTTGGAGGAAGAGCCAACTGAATTTACCAATGGATGATGTCTGTGAGAAAATAGTATAGTCAGGAATAACTGAAAGTTTTTGTGGTTAAGCATTCTTAAGATAGAGCCAACATTTACTGAGATCAAGACAGCTTGGTAAGAAGACTTAGGGAAAGGGCATCAAGAACAATTATATAAATTCTGAGATATGTACTACATGTCAAAATGAAGATGTCAAATGGTGTAAAAACCTCACTGCCATCAGTTTAGACTCATAGAAACCCTGTAGGACAGAATAGAAATGTTTCTGTGGGTTTCAGAGACTGTGATTCTTTCCAGGACCAGAAACCCCCAACTTTCTACTGCAAGGTGGTTTTGAACTGACATTGCAGTTAGTATCCCAATGCACTGCCCACTATGCCACGAGAGCCTTGTCAAGTGGTAGTTGGGTATGAAAACCAGAATACAGGGAGAGGTTGAAGGGAGACATAAAAACCAGAGACTCATCAATGTGTAAATCCCATTAAAGTCATGGGAGTGGGTGAGAGTGGCTGTATCAGGGAAAACAGATGTGCAATGAAGACTTACCTCATCTCTCCAAACTCTAGATGTCCTAGCACTCTTGGATAGTTAGCATTTGGAGGGATGAAGAAAGAACCAAATCAGGATATCAATGGATTTCTGGTGAAATAGCTTCCCTCTTAAGTGGCATCTAATCAGCAAGAGATGGGAACTGCTGTTGCTGTTGAGTGAAGTCCAACTCATATCAATCCTGTGAACAATGGAGCAAAACATTGCCCAGTCCTGCATCACCCTCACAAATGTTCCTGTGTTTGAACTCATTGTTGCAGCTGCGGTGTCAATTAATCATGTTGAGGTCTTCCTCCTATCTCTACCCATCTACCAACATGATGTTCTTTTCCAGGAAAAGGACATGTTATTGGGTCTCTCCCAATAACATAACCAAAGTATATAAGACAAAATCTCTCCCTCCTTGCCTCTAAGGACATCCTGGTTCTACTTCTTCCAAGACAGGGTTCATCTTTGGGCAGTCCATGGCACTTTCAGTATTCTTGGCCAACACCAAAATTTTAATACATAGATTCTTCTTCAGTCTTTTTTATGCAAGGTCCAACTTTCATATGCATTTATGGCAATTGAAAATACCATGACTTGGATCAGGTGCCCCTGAGTCCTTAAATCAACATCGTTGATTTTCATCGTTTAAAGCAGCATTGCACAGCGGATTTACCTAATGCAAAGCATGATCTCTCGACTGCCATAAGTCTTGACTGTGGATCCAAGAAAGACAAGATTATCAAAAACTTTGATCTTTCCTCCATTTATCATTTTGTTATCTTTAGATGTGAGGATTTCTGTTTTCTTTACATTGAATTCAAAACCATCCTCAAGGCTGCAATCCTTGATCTTCATCAGCAAGTTCTTTAGGTCTTTCTCGCTTACAGCAAGCATGGTTGTGTCAGCTGCATGAGCAGTTAGTGAGCCCTCCTCCAACACTCCTACTGCATTTTCATTTGTGCAATCCAGCTTCTCTGACGCTCTGCTTAGCATACAGACTGAATAAGTACAGTGCAAGGATCTACCAAGGACACACAACTTCCTTGACTTAGATCTATAGAGTATTCCTTTGTTCTCTTCAGACAACTCCCTCTTGATCCGTGCACAGGTTTCACATGGGCATAATTGTTCTGGAGTTTCCATTAATGTCAAAAACAGCCATACTTTGTTATGGTCCACACAATCAAATATCTTGTCATAGTCTATAAAAACAAGTAAATATATTTTTGGTATTCTCTGATTTTCAGCATGATCCATCTGACATCAGCAAATGATATCCTTTGTGTCACATTCTCTTCTGAAGCTGGTCTGAACCTCTGGCAGTTTCCTGCCAGTGTACTGCTGCAACTATTGCTGTATGATCTTCAGAAAAAAAGAATATCTACATTTGCTTTCAATGACATTGTTCTATAATTTGAGCATTCGGTTGAGTCACTATTTGTTGGAATGGACACAAATATGGACCTTTCCCCTGTCAGTTGGTCAAACTGTCTTTCAAAATTTTTGGCATATAAAAAGGAATACTTTCAGTTACTTAGCACTTTGTTAAAGATATCAATTGGTATTTCATCAATTCCTGGAGCCTTGTTTTTGGTTGATGCTTTCAGTGCAACATGGACTTCTTCATTTAGTGCCATTACTTCTTGGTCATATGCTACCTCTTGGAATGGTTGAACGTCGAACATTTCTTTTTGGCACAGTGACTCTGTATTACTTCTATCTTCTTTTGATGCTTCCTGCATCATTCAACATTTCGCCCATAGAACCTTTCAATATTGCAACTAAAGGCTTGGTCCAGATGTAAACCCTTTTGGTTTTCTAATTCTGGGTCTTTGCACATTTCATTATTTTGACTTTAACTTCTTCAACTATGTTTTGACATTTTTCTCTTCAGATCTCTGATTTCAGCATTTCTTAAATTTGCTTTAGTTATTCTATAGTTAAGAGTGAGCTTTGGAATCTCTTCTGACATCCGCTTACATCCTTTATTCTTCTTGTCTTTTTAATGACCTTTTGTTTTTTCATGCATCATGTTCTCGATGTCATCCTACAACTCACCAGGTATTCTGCCATTAGTTTTAAATGGATCAAATTTGTTCTTGATATGTTCTCTAGATTGAGATGAGATGTACTCAAGATTGTATTTCTTTTCCAGATGGCAGTTTATTTAAATGTTTCTAAAACAGAGATTATATTTTTATTTAGGAACTTTACAATAAAGAGATATTATCATCTGTTGTAGAAAAATATTTCATTTCTGATGCTTAACATGAAGATTCTTACAGGTTTCACATTTCCTAAAGGTGTTTTTTTTCAGATTTCACAGGTAATACATTTGCATTATTAAAAATTTGAGCAATTAAATGAACATCAAGTGTAAACAATTCACTTCTCCCCACCCAACTCCATTCTCCAACGATAATCACTGTTAGCACTTTGATATGTATCTATTTATTTTTTTTTAATATAGGAACAATTGTAAAGTGATTAGACAAGTGTTTGACATACATGTGTTTCCATGTATTTTGCTCTTGTTGACTTTTAATTTTTTCTTCAGCTTTGAGGAGGCGGATGTGAGGCGCTTGGATCAAGATGGCGGGGCAGGTGGTGCAGGCCGTGCATCTGGAGTCGGACGCTTTCCTCGTGTGCCTCAACCACGCGTTGAGCACCGAGAAGGAGGAGGTGATGGGGCTGTGCATCGGGGAGTTGAATGATGACATAAGCCCCAATAGGAGTGACTCAAAATTCGTACCTACTGGAACTGAATTGCGAACAGTTGGTGAAAAGGTTGACACTGGGAAGATTATTCATATTCACTCTGTCATCATCTTGCGGCGTTCTGATAAAAGGAAGGACCGAGTGGAGATTTCTCCAGAGCAGTTGTCTGCGGCTTCCACAGAGGCAGAGAGATTGGCCGAACTCACAGGTCGTCCCATGAGAGTTGTGGGCTGGTACTATTCCCACCCTCACATAACTGTTTGGCCTTCTCATGTTGATGTTCGCACACAAGCCATGTACCAGATGATGGATCAAAGCTTTGTAGGACTGATTTTTTCCTGTTTCATTGAAGATAAAAACACCAAGACTGGCCGGGTGCTCTACACTTGCTTCCAATCTGTACAAGCCCAGAAGAGCTCAGAGTATGAGAGAATTGAAATCCCAATTCATATTGTGCCTCATGTCACCATTGGGAAAGTGTGCCTGGAATCAGCAGTAGAGTTACCCAAGATCCTGTGCCAGAAGGAGCAGGATGCATATAGGAGGATCCACAGCCTTACTCATCTGGACTCCATAACCAAGATCCATAATGGTTCTGTGTTCACCAAGAACCTGTGCAGTCAGATGTCAGCAGTCAGCGGGCCTCTCCTGCAGTGGTTGGAGGACAGACTGGAGCAAAACCAACAGCATTTGCAGGAGTTGCAGCAAGAAAAGGAAGAGCTTATGCGAGAGCTTGCTTCCCTAGAATAAGGCCGGAGATGAAATGGGGAAAGGCAAAATACCCAGATGTAAAATTAATTACACTAAATCCATTTTGAAGACGTATAAAACTGGAGGACTCACATAAAGCTGATTTCAAGGCCACAATAATGAAGACTGTGTTCGTGCAGGATGGACACAAAGAAACAGATCTATACAAATATACCCAAGTGATTTCTGTCAAAGCTACAAATGCAGTTAAACAGAGGAAAGGATAGCCTTTT
>PVJH01009121.1:0-80976 GCA_004026705.1 Nesogale talazaci | reverse complement strand
GAACAACGTCACTGGTATCACATACAATGTTTTTTCTTGAAGATCTTTCCACAAGCATTGCAGCAGTATACTGAACAGAAGAGGCCAGAAGTTCAGGTGGGATACAGAATAGCACGGGGAACAAGGGGTTTCGTTGTTGACATCAGATGGATACTGGTTGAAAGTAAATAATACCAGTATGATGCTTCCTTGTGTCTCATTGTTTATACAAAGGCATTTGAGTGGTGGAGCTTAGCAAACTATGTATAGCTTTGGAAAAAAAGAATGAGAAATCAAAAAGCTTCATGGTGCTCATACTGAACTTGTCCATGGATCAAGAAGTGGTTGTGTGAACAGAACAAGAGAATACTGTCTGGTTTAAAATCAAAAAAGGTATGCATCAAGGTTGTTTGATCATATTTATTCAATCAGTATGCTGAGTAAATAATCAGATAAACTGGATAATGTGAAGACGAATGTGATGTCAGGATTGGACTAAGGTTTATTGGCCAAGATGATACCACCTTGAGTGCTGAAAAGTGAGTCCTTGAAACACTTGCTGATGAAGATCAAGGATTGTGGCCTTTTACTTTTCATAATTTAAATATTTGAGACAGAGGCTAAGTCTACAGAGAAGTGATTTCCAACAGAAGAGTGAACATACAAAAATGCTGCTCCATTTATCAATTTTCATACAGTTTGTGTACAAGCATACAGCTCGGTATGAATGTTATGTTTTATCAGCACAAGTTTGGCACACTCACTTCCTCCTTCCTAATACAACCCAATACAGTGCATTGCATAAGTTATGGGACTAACAAGATATTATTGGCCTAAAATTTGTGCAAGATTTTACTCTTGGATGGGAACAAACACTTTAATTTTGCTACAAAAGTCAGTTTTTAGGCATTATTATTTTTCCCTAGTTAGCAAAAAAAAAAAAAAAATCTAAAACAACACTTTTCCTCCTGAAGCTCACTGGCTCCAACGAAGGTGTCTGTAGATTTCACAACTCCGGCAAGTCTTGGGAGCTGTTGACATGCCTTCGAGAGGGCCTCCAAGAACACTTCATTAGCCAGTCCAGGTGCTCTCCCAGGAGGATGGGCTCGCAGTCCGCCACCGCAGCTATGCGCTTTTTCCACTGAGTCATCCTAAGCTCGCTGATCCTCACCCACTCTTGTCTAATTCCCTCATTTCAAAATATGTGGTATACTTAGGAGAAATCCTGAGTGAAACAAATAGAAATCTGCAAACTAAAAATACTGGGCAATATGGTGGGGTAATTGTCTGCCTACTCAGTATTCTCAGGCTATTCTATACTGCTTTTAGACGCACACACACACACACACACACACACAGATACACACATTTTGTTTTTCTTTATTTCAACATCTACTCTGTCCACATTGTTGTTTCTTGCTGTGACTCTCCTGCAGATATTTAACATTCTTTCCGATTCTCTGGTAGTGTTCTTGTTTTATCTCCAGAATGCCTGTTCTCACATGTCATAACTTAGTATTGTCCGCCATCTCTCCCCACACTGTAGAGATGTCCAGTCTTTCAGATTGAAGCTGCTGTAATCTGATAATTATACCACCATGCTTGTTGTAGCTGGAAATGAGATTTTGGGGGGCTGCAGGGGGTAAAGATTAAGAATATATTTTTAAATAAAGAGTAAAATATAAAAAGTTAATAGTCACACAAGGAGATAGAAAAATCTTAAATTTGTACATCAGTCATCCTGGTAAAATTTGTCAGGTCTTCCCATTTAGGAGATTTCTCTCTGCTTTCTCACTTAGGCTCTCTGTAAACATGCATGTGATTTTATTTGCCACACTGAAACATTGTTGGAGCTTTAGTTATCCCTTTTTGGTTAATTTAAGTGGAAGTTTCCTATTAATGGAAATGCTCGTATTCATCATTGGTGCCGGTTGTGCTTGTTTTTGCAATAAAATAAACAGTAGACGGCGTTTTGATTCTTATGCATTGTATGTAGAGGAAAGAAAATATTTATGTAGGTTAGTTTCACATCTGATTAGTAAGTTTACAATTGATAAAAACATACATTTAATAAGCAGGAGATAAAAATATATATTAGAATCCCCCCCCATGTGAATTTAGTAATCATCCGAGTACAGGCTGGTCCACTACCTGCTATTTTACAAAATACTACTGAAAATCTAAAGCAGTGAGATGTCTTCTGTCGAAATAGAGCAATTGCACAGACATGATGTCATATTTTATTTCTAGATTCTAAGACAATTTCTGTCAAGTGATTGAGCCCAGGTGTGTCTTTATCTTGATTGCTTTCACATTGGGAATTTCAGCTACTAAAAAATAAGCAGTTCTACAGCTTTTTCATTATATTAAAATTGAGGCAATTTTAACAAAAATGAACCTCTAACTGATCTTTAACTACACATAAGATGACTTATATTCTGAAAATTAATTCATATGTCTAGTAACATAAAAATGGGAAAGCTCCAAAAATTGCAAGCTATAAAGAAAGTAACATTTCTTGCCATGTCATGATCTTACAGAGAGAACACTACCTCTGATTTACTGTATTTATCTCAGAAGCCGTCTGCTCCTATTTAATTATTTGCATACATTACAGTATTTTTTCTATGGGTGTTAATCAAATTGCAACACAATTTTATCATTTCACAGATTCTATGGTTTATGGATCTGGATAGAGTTTAATAGATCTTCTGGCATAGAATCTCTTGCATGGCACCTTGCCGAGTTAAGGTCTCATCTAAAGGCTTCACTGAAAGGCAACCAGCAGCTGTGCTCATGGACTGGTTGGCAGAACATATTTTCTTGTGAGCTATTTATCAGAATTTTCTAGTAGACCTTTTTCAAGAGGAAAGGTGGTTGTTATTGTTGTAATTTATTTTTTCTTACTTAAAAATCATTTTATTGGGCCTCATACAACTCTTAGCACAATCAATACATACACAAACTATGTTTGTACACTTCTTGCCAAAATCATTCTCAAAACATTTTCTTTCTACTTAAATTCTTGGTATTAACTCATATTTCTTCCCCCTCCCCTCTCCCCCTCCCTCATGAACTCTTGATAATTTATAAATTATTATTATTTTGTCATATCTGACACTGTCCAATGTCTCCCTTCTCCCACTTCCCTTGTTGTCTGTACCCCAGGGAGGAGGTTATCTGTAGATTCTTGAAATTGGTTCCCCCTTTCTACTCCACCTTCCCCTCCACCCTTCCAGTATCACCACTTTCGTCACTGGTCCTGAAGGGATCATCTTTCCTGAATTCCCAATGTTTCTGGTTCCTGTCTATACCAGTGTGCATCCCCTGGTCTAGCCAGATTTGTAAGGTAGAATTGGGATCATGATTGTGGGGGGAGAGGGGTAGGAAGCATGTAAGACATAGAGGAAAGATGCATATTTCATTTTTGCTAAACTGTACCTTGACTGGCTCGTCCCCTCCCTGCAACCCTTATGTAAGGGGATGTTGCTTTTCCTACCGATGGGTTTTGGGTTCTCAATCTGTACTCCCCCTCATTTATAATGATAGAATTTTTAGATCTTTGATGACTGATGCCTGATCCGTTTGACACCTCTTGGTCATACAGGCTGGTGTGCTTTGTTCATGTGGGCTTTGTTGCTTCCAAACTAGATGGCCACTTGTTTATTTTCAAGCCTTTAAAACCTTAGACATTATATCTTTTGATCACCAGCAGTTTTCTTCACCACTTTTGCTTATGCACACATTAGTCATGTTGTGAAGGTGAGCAACATGGAATCCCAATTTAATAGAACACAGAGTTATTGAATTGAGGAAGCACTTGAGTGGAGGTCCAGTGTTCATCTGCTATCTTAATTAGCATGGCAGAGGCCAAATCAAAACCAGGTCTACATATGGTAGCCAATTGATGGGGAGCAGAAGATAGCAATGTGAGAGAGAGAATGGGATGCTAACCCACTCAAGGTGAGAACAATGTTGATATCTCCTCAGGGAAAGATGAACTAAACTTAATCCCAGTGTTCCAGGATGTGAATACAGTGTGACGGCATGGATCGGGGTATCCATTGGAGGAGTAGAAGACCCAACCCCAAACCCAACTACATGAGTAGCTTTTTCTCTCCTCAGGCAAGTTTGCTTTGGAAGACAGCACTGAAGCTGCATCTAGGGAGAGAGGCATGTCTGAATAGAGCACATGAGAACAAATGAAGGGGAAGGACCAGAGAGTTGAGTGCATCCTGGCCCATCAATCCTTAAGGACAATATCCCCACTCAAAACAACCAATGAACAGAGAGGATGACATGGCCAGCCACACTATGAAACATGGCATCCCTCACTGACCCAAGGCCCTACAGGGACAACAATGGAGAAGCAGGGTTGGTATTGTACCACGTCGGACCCCACCACACTAAGGCAAAACACTAAGGGTGTGCAACAGAGCAGAGGGGGAGCAGAGCATGGGGTTACCGACAGTGTCAAGCTTATACTTTGGGCCAAGGTGCGGCATTCCAGAAGACTTACCCAGGGGACACTCCTGGTGGTCAACAAACAGACCTTGAGCTATTTACAAGTTCTTATTTCATTATTATTAATTTTTGCTTATTTATATAATTTTTCTGGACATTGGGTTTTTTCGCTGTTGTCATCATTTTGTTTTCTTTGCTTGCTTCATCTTACAATGTCTTGGTTTTTTGTAAATACTATTATCTCTGCAAGTCTATCTAGATAAGATAGGCTGGATGTACAGTTTGGAGGAGACAACAATGGGACTGATGGTTCCAGAGGGACATGGGAGAAGGGTAGGTGGGGGAAAGGAGATGGTGTTGACCAACCCAGGGATAAGGGAACAAGTGATCCAAAATGGGTGTGAGAGGCTTGATAGGGTGATCGATCAAGAGTTATTGTAACAGAGAGAAATTGCTGAAACCCAAATGAAGGCTGAGCATGATAGTGGAACAAGAGGAAAGTAAAAGGAAATAGAGGAAGAACTGGGCGGTAAAGGGTATTTATAGATGTCTAAATACATAGGCATGTACATAGGTCAATATATTTATATATGATGATGGCGAAAAGATCTATGTTCATATACTTGTTTTTTTTTCTTTTTAATATGGAGCTGTCTTAGGCGGCAATATAGAGTCTGAAAACAAGACAAAAGTTTAAATATTTTCTAACCTATTCCCTCATCTTTATGGTATTCCAATGTCTATAGGCAGTTTACTCAAGATGTTGAGTTTTAAAAAGGCAATTATTATAAATTGAATTGTGTCAACTTGTCTAAACCATGATTCTCAGTATTACTGGATGTATCTTCCATTTTCTGATCTGATGCTATTCCTATGTTTTGAGAATCCTAATGCTCTATCCTTCATGTAAATGATTTATTTAAACTTTATATTCAGGGGAATGTGTACTATTTTTTTTTTCACATTAAGGTGACCATAACAAATTACTGTAAAGTGACTTAAAAGAACAAAAAAACATTCTTTGCCCAGCTCTGAAGACTAGATGTCTGAATTTAGGGCACTGGCTAGAAGATGTTTTCTCAGGTTGGTCAAGGAAAAGATCATATCTTCCCTTACAGGTTCTGCTAACTGTGAAATGGGTTCAGATATTGAAGTGATGCTACAAGCTAAGAAATTAAGGCTGTTTTCTGTGTCAGTCATCCCTCTATATTTCTCTTTCTTTTTGTAAGGACACCAATCTATTCTCCTAAAATCCACTATACCTGATCACATCTGATCAATATAAGAAACCCTGGGGGAACTATGGTTTAGCACTTGGCAGCTAGCCAAAAGGTGAGCAGTTTAAACCCACCAGAAACTCCTTGGGGAAGATATATGACAGCTTTTGTCCCTGAAGATTTGCATACTTCAAAATCCTATAGGGAAGAGCCATGTATTCTGTCATTTTCATTATGAGTATAAATCAGCTCAATGCAATGGGTTTAATGTCTTATACATCAGAATGAACTAGTCTCAGTCATATAGTATGACTTTAACAAACAGAAATTTATTCTCACAAATTAGGATGATAGCTACCTAAATATAAGGTGCCAGGTCTACATGAAAGTTCCTCTTCCTCTTGAATCTGAAAGTCTCCCTTCAAAATGTGCGGGCTGGTAGACCCTTGCAGATCTCCAAGGACTTGGTATCAATCTTCCTTTGGGCATGGTATGTTCTGAATGCAGGGAACCTCAGGCCAAAGGATACGTATTTAAGACTGCTCCCCCTGCTTGCTTCTCTTTTGTTTTATCCCTTATGAGTTAAAAGGTAAGGTGTCTTGGTAGCAATGTCTTAGTAAGCATTGGATTGCTGAGAATTTGACAGTTCAAATTCCACAGCTTCTCACGACAATGATGATTCTATTCAATCTTATAAAGATTTACAGTCTTGAAAATCCTATATAGGATCTTTATGATCCTAAATGTATTCTATGGCAGTCGATTTGTTTTTTTTGTTTTTGTTTTTGTTTTGTTTTCATGATACGAATGGTGATGCAAGGCATATCCCATGGACACTACCCTCACATCTGATCAAGGGTATAACCTGAATAAGAGAGGTAACTTACATAAGGTGGATGCACCCCACTCTACTATTAACACATTAGCATAAGAAACATAATCTAACCCTTTACAGGGGTCCTCAGACTTTTAAAATGGGGGGGCCGAATCACTGTCCCACAGGCCATTGCAAGACCAGTCTACAAAGAAAAAACTCCGAACAAATACACTGTTGGTCCAGAATAAGTTGGCTGCTAAGCAGGACAACAGCAGCAACAAAAACACCTAGCAGGACAGATAAATATCCTCAGCGGGCCACATGTGGCCCACAGGACATAGTTGGAGAACCCCTGCATAATTTGTTTCTTAATCACAGGCAGAGATTAGCATGTAAACACACCACAAAATATGTAGCAAAGACCAAGAACTTCAGTGTGTGTGTGTGTGTACGTATATATATGCAAGTAATGTGTACATTGTACTTTTTTGGCAAGTCACACCCTTCATGAAGTATTTTCTTTTACATGTCACTTTAAAAGTAATCACATAGGGTGATTTGAAAGTGTTGCCCGGGACCGGGTGTTGTAGGGGGAAGAGAATTAACAAAAGAACACAGAAGCCCATATAATGTATGCTATTTGTTTAAAACTATGACACTCACATGTTATCGGTGCTATTATATTCCAACTCATAGTGGCTGTCTATATAATAGGACAAAACACTGCCCGGTCATGCCCCATCTGCACAATTTTTCCCATCCTTGAGCTTATTGCTGTAGCCTCTGAGTCAATCCATCTTATCAAAGGCTTGCCTCCTTTTGGATGCCCCTCCATTTTACCAAGCCTAATGTCCTATCAGAGGCTGGTCTCTCCTGATGACCTGTCAAAAAAATGTGACACAAAATATCACCATCTGTGCTTCTTGGAAGCATTCTGCGCGTACTTTTTTCAAAGCAGATACACTTGTTCTTTTGGCAGTCAGCATTCTTTACCAGTTCTAAAATTTAAATCCATCAATTCTTCAGTCTTCCTTATTCACTGTCCAAATTCATACAAGTATATATGAGGTGATGAAAAACAACATGGATTGAGTTAGACACAACTTAGTTCTCAAAATAAAATCCTTGCTTTTCAAACTTCAATATAAGAGGTCTTGTGCAGCAGATTGACCCCATGCAATGTATTGATCTTTCCAATGCTGCTTCCAAAGACACCGATTATGGATACAAGCCAGCAAAATCCTGGAAAGCTTCAACTTTTTATCTAACTACCATGTTTCTACCTATTGGACCTATTATGAGAATGTCTGTTTTCTTGACTCTGAGTTATCATTCACTCTGAAGGCTGCAATTCTTTATCATCATTAACAAGTGTTTTGAGTTAGTCTCATATTTAGCAACCAATGTTGGGTTATCTGCGGCTTAATAAACCTTCCATCAATCCTGATGCCACATTTTTATTTTACTTTATTTTTTAGGCATCACTGCCCTTTGGTGGTGGGAGTAGCAGGCCCAGCTTTTGCTCCTCTGGAACTGGAATTGAACCTGCATCCCAGTGGGCTGCAATCCCGTGCACAACCACTATGCAACTGGGGCTCAGCCTGATGCCACATTTTTATATAATCCAGCTTCTCTGATTTTCTCAGTATACATATGGAAGGGAATACACCTTGTTTCACACCATTCCTTATTTGAAAGAGCATGGTATTCCTTTGTTCCGTTTACACAACTACATTTGAATCCATATCCCACATGGACACAATAAAATATTCTGAAATTCTCATTTTCAAGGTTATCTATAGTTTGCTATAATTAACACAATCAAATGCCTTTGCATAATGCAGAAAATGCAAGTTATCCTCTTTCTAAAATTCTCTGTTTTCAGTTAAGATGCATCTGATATTAGCAGGCATGTCCTTTGTCCTCTTCCTCTTCTGAATCCCACCTGCACCTCTGGTAGCTTCCTATCAATGTCCTGTTGCAAACATTTTGTAATGATATTCAACAAAAATTTACTTACATATGATGTCAATGCTTTTGTTCTATAATTTGAGCGTTCTCTTGAGTGACCTTTCTTTGTAATAGGTACAAATATGGATCTTTTTCCTGTCACTTGTCATTGAAATTCCCTGGTATATACAAGTGAGTGCATCCAGGGCTTCATCAATGTGTGAAAACATTTTAATTCATATTTTGTCCATTTTTGTAGCCTTGTTTTGTCTATTGCTTTCAGTACAGTTTTGGCCTCTTGCTCTTTCTCATATGCTATCTCTTGAAATGTTTGAAGTTGACTAGTTCTTTCGATATAGTAATTCTATGTATCATTTTCATATACTTTTGTTGCTTTCTGCATCATTCAATATTTTGCCCTAGAATCTTACAGTATTGTAACTTATGGCTTGATTTTTTTCTTATTTTTTTTTTCAGTTTAAGATATCCTGGGTGTTTTTTCTTTCTTTTTACTCCTCTTTTTCATTTTTTTTAAAATCATTTCATTGGGGGCTCGTGCATCGCTTTTCACAATACATAGTTACATATACTGTGCCAAGCACCTTCACACCTGCTTTTGTTAACATTCTCCAAATATCTGCTTTTCCACTCAGGTCCTTGATATTAGCTTCTCATCCTTCTCCCCTCCATCTTTGCCTCCCCCAGTCCTCATTACTTATAAATTATTATTGTTTTGTCATATCTTACACTGCCTGACATCTCCCGTTGCCCACTCCTCCCTTTGTCTGTCCTCCAGATAGGAGGCCATCTGTAGATCCCCACAGTTGACTCTCTCTCTCTCCACCCCACTCCCCCTCTACCCCTCGGGTGACTCCACTCTCACCACTGTTCCTGAGGCGTTCATCTGCCCTGGGTTCTCTGTATTTCCAGTTTCCATCTCTGCCAGTGTACCTCCTCTAGTCCAGCTCCATTTGTAAAGTAGAGTTTGGACCATGAAAGTCGGGGGGAGGAAGCCTTCAGGAACAAGAGGAAAGTTGTGTGTTTCATCTCTACCTCACTGCACCTTGCCTGGCCCATCTCCTCCCTATGACTCCCCTGTAAGGTGTTGTCCAATTTCCCACAAGTGGGCCTTGAGTCCCCACCGTGATCTCCCCCTCATTCTTATGGATTTGATTCTTGTTCTTTGATGTTTGACATCTGCTCCCTTCAACCCCTCGTGACCACACAGGTTGGTTTGCTTCTTCCATGTGGGCTTTGCTGCTTCTGCGCTAGAAGGTCACTTGTTCACCTTCAAGCCTTTAAGATCCCAGCTACTTTATCATTTGGTGGCTGGGCGCCATCAGTTTCCTCTGCTCTGTCTGCCTCTACACCCTGGGACATGAGCAAGAATGGTGAAGATAGCTGAAGGTACCCGGCTATCAAAAGATATAATGTCTAAAGTCTTAAAGGTTTGACGAGTACCCCAACAGGGTAACAAAGCCCACCATAGAAGAAACACACCAGCCTGTGTGACCATGAGGTGTGGAACGAACCAGGTATCAGGCATCAAAGAACAAAAATCATACATTATGTGCCCACCTCCCGACATGGTCTTTTATATTTTCTAAATCCAAATCTAGTCACATTTCCCTCCATTACTTCATCTCGAGCTGCCCTTTGAAATATTCTGTTCAACTTTTTGATTCCATTATTTCTTCCATGAGCCTTAGCGACACTAAGCTTAAAAACAATTTCAAGAGTCCACTTTGACATCTTCTTTGATCTTTTCTTTCTTTCTTTCCTTCCTGTATTTTTACTGGCTTTTTGCTTTCTTCATGTAGAGTTTTTTTTTAATGCCCTCACACAGCTACTCAGGTTTTCTGCCATTAGTTTTCAAATCTATGAAGATTTTCTTAGTAGTTCAGTCGTTTTTTGGCCCTTGTGGACCAGTTTTCATTTTTTTCAACTTCAAGCTGAACAATTGGTCCTTCGCTCCACAGTCATCCCCTTGTCTGAATGTAGATGTCTGATTTCTTCATCATCTGTTCTCACAGATGTCGTCAATTTGATTCACGTGTATAGTTGCCTTTTCTGTTTTTGAAATGTCACTTGTTTTGAAGAAATACCATTCAGTTTTTCAATATTCTGTTGTGATATCCAAAGACTATATTCTCCAAATATTGTTCCTTCATCCTTGTTCCTACTGTTTGCATTCCTATTGTCCATAATTATCAATGTATCATTAATATTTGTTCAATTAAATTCAGGATGAACACATTGATGAACACATTAAATTTCATCACAAGCTTTAGCATTTGGTACATAATTTTCAATAATGCCTGTTTTAAATTAATGTCCTCGAAGACAAATAGATATCCACTTATCACCAAAATCATCGCACTTCAAAATAAATTTTTACTGCAACTCCATTTATCTTGACTCTGTCATTCCTCAGATAGTAAACCATTTCTGATTTAAAATAGGCGTAGCAGTTCATTTCAACTCACTAAAATCAACCTTATTGAATTTCATCTCATTTTTTACAATTTCCAGTTTTCCTAGACTCATACTTCCTATATTGCAACTTTTATTTATTAATTGATGTTTGCAGCTGTTTCTTCTCATTTTGAGTTGTACCCCATCAGCAAATGAAATTCCTGAGACATCTATCTGCAAGTTTTACCCATCTTCATTATTATGTTTGACACTAATTTGAGAATGCAACTCTTTCTCAGTCATGCTTTGCGTGCCTTCCAATCCGAGGGGCCCACCTTCTGGGAGAAACTCTGACAATGTTCTGCTTCTATTCAGAAGACTTTATGTATCTGTTAATGTTTCAATGCTATGTAGAAGGTTTTCAGTGGCTAATTCCTCCAAAATGGACAATCTATTCCTTCTTCATTTCCTCAGCCCATAGTTCTTCTGAAACCTTACTCACTTTGGGTGATGCTGCTAGTATTTGAAATACCGGTGATGTAGCTTTCGGCATCACCCTTACACAGAAATCTCAGTGATCCAACAGCCTGATAAGATTGGTTCTACTCGCATAGCCTATTCTATAAGAAGTAGTAGTATGCATGCATTGTTGGTACAGGTTTTATGTTGTCTTAATCAAATATCTTACTTTCTTTGATTTGCTTTTTGTATGCATAGAATTGACATGGATTTCAAATGGATTAATATATTTAAAATCCTGAAGAAAATTTTGCCTGAAAGTTAAAAGGTACATTTTCACGGTAAGGTACCAATTTTAATAGTAACAAGGCCTGGGAAATATGTACCACACCTGTTTCATTTTCTAGTGTGTTTTCAATGATGGAATTTTATGTAATGTTATGAAAAAACTATTCAAATGAGTTAGTGTTGTTAGGATATTTAAAGTAATTTCAGTTTCAAAAGATGTTTCTGTCTGATTTTCTCTCTAGAGCCTTCTAGATAGCTGGAGAGATAAATAGATGTTACATTACACTCAGCTGATAAGTTGATTTTTCCAAACACACTTCAAAACATTGAAAACATTTCCTGTGTTTAAAATATAGTTTTATACAATTTCCTAATAATGAAATTTCACATGAATTCACTCCATTTTTCCTCAATTTTGTTATTAATATTTTTATTTTCTCAATTGGTTTGTCACAATTTGCCGGGTTTTTATGTTGAACAATATTATAAAAGAGGATAGAAGTCACAGACTCAAATCACTAGACTGAAGACAGACTAATTACCACACTAGCATTTCTGCAGGAGATAAGAGTGTAGCATGCTATTTAGGTTTTTCTTATTTAATCACAATGTGGGTGTTCTCAAACTCTATGGTATTCACAGCTGTTCACTCTCCATTGGTGGAAGGCTCATAAAATCTATCATGTATGTTATTGCTTATAATCTGTTTTGTTCACTGCTTCCCAATTTTCAATAGAAAAATTGCCATTGTTTTTCACACAATCATTTTATTTTGGCACAAGGTTAGTCTCTGACTGAGTACAAATCATCACTCCACTATTTGGCTATTCTTTGCTCTCATTATTTTTATTTTCAGAAATTGACCTGTAAAGTTGAAAGTTTGGGGTTGCTACTTGTTTTGTTGATTATTGGAAAGCATAACAATAGAAACACTTACATGCAAGGACTCCATAAAGTTAAATGGAGTTTGAAAATATAATTTCTAAAAAACTAACTTTCTTTTTTAGTATAAGGTCCATCAAGCCCAAGACACTTTTGTAAACTAGGACCTCCCTGTTGACCCAAGCCTAGGCGCATGCAATTCTTACTAGTTCCATAACCTTTTAAGATTCTTCATGCTAACACTTACTATATGGTAACACCGCTCTAAACACCGTTGTCACTAGGTGCTGCTGAGTCTCTTCCAAGGCATAGCACATCGAGGCCTAACAGAACAAAATACTGCCAGCCCTTGCACCACCCTCTCAATGGTTGACATGTTTGAGTCCACTGTTGAGACCACTGTATCAATCCATCTTTCTGAGGGTTTTACTCTTTCTCTGACTCTGTGCTTTGTCAGTTATGAGGTCCCCCTGCCACCCAGAGATGGGTCTTTCCAGATAGCATGTGCAAAGTAAGTATATGAAGTTGTGCCATTATCACTTCTAAGGAGCATGCTGGCTGTACTTCTTCCTAGACAGATTTTTGTGTCCTCTGGAAATACATGGCATGTTCCATATTCTTTTTCATTACTATAATGCAAATGCATCCACTCTTTTGCAGTCTTCCAAAGTTTATATGTATATAAGATGACTGACAATTCTATAGTGTGGGCCAGGGGTACCTTGGCCCTCACTGACATCTTTGCTCTCCAACATTTAAAAGAGGTTTTCCCATGTCTAGTTTAATATGTTAGATAATCTATGAAACTGGCAATTGCTAATCATACTCATTTTATAAATGAATGTTTATAAAATATTATTGTCTTTATGAAATTTAAATCATGCTGTATATATAAACTGAAATATTCCTATTTATATGAAACTGTAGCTATTTGTATGTTAAATTCAGGTAATAGATTAATGTTAACCTACATAGTTAGAAGAAGGAGCCTGAAATTTATACTATAAAAATTCAGATAGTATGCATTTTATGTTCACTATGCCAGGGATATTACATACATGAATTGCTGTGACTGATTTTAGTTACAAAAAATACCCAGTGGAGCTGGGTTTAACACTTAGCTTATAAACCTTTTATCTATACTTGTCTCTTTTTGTTTGTTCTCATTTACATCAATTTTTTTCCTTTTCTTTTTTATATGAGAAAGCATACATTCTCAAAACTATTATTATTAAAAATACAGACTTATTTTAGATCTTGAGTTCCATTAAAAATTTTGCAAGCACTCAAAAAGAGTAGGATGAAAGCTTGGAAGACACAATTAATGACAAATTCTTATATTGAAAACTGAGAAAATTATTGCACTCTTTAATTTTTATGATCCTTTTATAATTTAACTGTCTAATAGTGTTTGAAATATTCGTGTGACATGTTTAGTATAAGAAAATTTTCATTATGGAGTTTATAGTTTATATGCTTATAATAAATTTCTGGCCAACTCTAGAAATAAAAACATTCGGAAATCAGCTGCAAACTAATTTAAGATGCACAGTTTACATGTTGTAGTCATGATGGAATTCCATGAAAAGCTAAAGAGAAGTTCAATTAAAATTTAGACACACCAAAGAATCTTTATTAAAAAATGTATGATGAACATATTCTTTATTTTAGCGTTTTGTATATTTGCTTTTTTTTTTTTTTTGTAGGTATCACTGCCTCTGTTGGTCGTGGGCGCTACCCAATGGCGCCGCTGGATTTGAACTGCCAAGCCCGCAGGCTGCAGTTCCGCACTCAACCACTTAGGCCACCGGGTCTCAGCCCTGATGAACATATCCTTACTCATCAAATAATGGCATTATTAGCGCTGTTGTTTATTTACTATGAGTTAAATACTAAGGTATTCTAGTTTTTAATGCGTGTGTTTTAGATTTTATGACTGTGCAATTTCTAAAAATATACATGATAGCTGATCCTGTAGCATAAAAGCACTTTTATTATTTCCACCGAATTTTTCACATAGACAGAGAAGGAACATCAACGACTTTACATGTAATATAGATTCCATTTTTGTTTTGAACGATTTCACAACTGAACACTAACCTTGACAACTATAGGCATCTTGGTATATGTATTTATTTGTGAAGCATTTGTTACTACAAACATGTGATAATTAGGTTTTGTTTGTTTTTTAAAGTAAAGGTAGGTCATCTTTGTCCTTACAGAGAAGTTCCAATCTAGCTTTCGAGAATTAAACTAAATATTAATGTTTAGCCAGATAATCAAAAGAAAATTTCCTTTTGAATCAAAATCCTCTTTCCAAGGTTATGCCTTGTACTAAATTTTGACGTTTATCAACTCAAGGGAAAATTAATAAAGAGACACAGTGCATTTTTGAAAAGTTAAATGGAAGTCTTTGTATATTATTGTTTATTTATTTTGCTGAAACAAGTATTTCTGAAGGTCTATTGTGTACGATACAAAGATTCATTTTCTATAAAGAATTTTTCAAGCCTATTAAAGGAACTGCCTTGTTTTGAAAATGAAGGATATCCATCAACTTACTTATTAATGCTTATGATAAATGTATGGCTAACTCTAGAAATAAAAACAGTCAGAAATCAGCTGCAAACTAATTTAAGATGTACAGTTTACATACTTTAATGTCTTTGTGTGGCAGGTAAGAGTGAAGGGATGGAGTTTAGCTTGTCAATTAAGTCAATGTGACCTCATTTGGAGATGCCAAGGAGATGAATTGCTGACTGGAAGCCAGTCTTGCACTCTCTGCTTGGTCTTCCTGTTGACAAGATACATGGAGCTACATTGATTGTACCAAAGCCATGAAGCTGGAGGATCTACCTGGAGACGCCTGCCTGCACTGAGTTATTTCCACTGCCACTGGAGCTACAAGACTCCCCCCCCACCAACTCCACTGGCCTGTAATCATCCTGCATTTGGAGTCATTGCATGTTCTGCCTAAATCTGAAAAGGAATTTATAAATTAGTATAGTATATATGAGCTAATATTGAACTTATTGACTTGATCTGGCATGGACTGGAATGTTTTCTTAATGTACATTTTGATATTAGAATCTGTTTTGTAATTTATATTTGAGGAAATGCAGAATTAACACAGATGTATAGAGCATTGCCAATGCTCTTCAGCCAACAGTCACCAAAGACATGCATGTTGTTGAACAAACTGTATTTATTATTCATTTTAGTGAGAGAGAATGTGTACATAGATAAGTAGTGTTAGAAATATTTATTCTGAGATTAGGTGATTTGGGGGAGGTTTAAAACAGGTCTAGTTTGTTCTAGACAGGATAAGACAATGACATGTGGGCAATTTCATGATTTTGTCTCTGAATAAACTTTGTCCAAGAAATTGGGGAGACTAGACAAAGGTTAAGACTGTAATGGGTAATGAGGCAACAGTCACTCATATTAGTCAAGGTGTGTGTTAGAATAGTCATTTTTTTTGTGATTTCAACAATATGGTGTTCATATTCAGATGTTATTACAGATTGGTTATACTTTTTCTCTTGCTTTCTTGGTCACAGTGTGGCTTGTCTAAACTTAATGCCACGTGACATTGTTTTGGATCAACATCTTATCTATGTGGATGTCAGAGACATCATATCAAAATTTTATAGTAATAGTTATTATGTTTACCTAATTTTTCTTGTTGTTGGTTGTTGCAAGTCAACTCTGACACATATTGAACTTCTACACAGTTAGTCATCGCTTATTTCTGCACTCACATCACATCACATCACTAACTTGTGTGAATTCATTGATGAAAGACCTTTGTAGCAAATCATCTCTCTGAAGGACTTCATCACCGTTTCTTCCACTCTGCTTCACCAAACCTGAAGCATTCTTCCATCAATTAATTCCTCTTGATTATGTAGAGAGTGTCCAAACATGCTTTTCGATTAATGAAATTTTCATTGGTTAATTTTGGCACAATCCCACAACTTTGTTTCTAGAATGTCTTAATCAGGAAGATTCATTAAATTTGTACACAATAGCTATTCGTGCTTGTATTGGAAATACGGGTGGCTTCACTTCCAGCATCACAACAGCAGACAAACAATCAAATGAGAAAAAAACTAGGAGAAAGTTGTGGCAAAGAGTTTTAGCATATATCAAAAAGCTCTATTTGTAAACCTTGCGTTTAATATCCATTTTAAACTATAGGACCAAAGCAACCATAATTCTTAATATTTTGGCTAGAGAATTAGTCATTTTGCTTTTGGTGAGCTACTGTTGTTTATCATTTTCTCGCAGTCAACAATAATTTCACAAAGTAGTTGTCTAAAATGACTATTTCTATTACTCATAATTATGAGAGAGCAAATATTATTAAGAGAAATGTAGTAATTCAAGTACATAGGGCATTAGGCTATGTGAAGATTGGCAATAGAATGATGCTTTTAAAATAACAAAATTTCCTTGATGTACAACTTATGATTCTATGCACCATTTTATCCCAACAAGTATTAAATGTCATCTTTTTCAAACTATTATTTTCAAAAATAAAATGACAAACACCTTTTTTCCTGAAAGTGTCATCTGTAACTAAAAGAATAGAAAATTAGTTATTAAACAAGTATTTTCTTATATGTGTGAGTATTTGCTATTCCAAATCATAAAATTAAGCAAAATTATCTCCAAAAAAATTCTAGAAAGTGTCCTTTGTATCTTTTTTAGATGGTGTTTAATTCTAACTTCTAAAAACATTTTAGAATATTTTAGAATTTAGAATTTAGATAACCTGTCATTCTCAGACACAAGAGCAGAAAGAACTATTATTTATTTAGGGACTTAGTATTCTGTACTTTATCATTGGCATCAGGACAAGGTTGCAAATTATTCCAATTTTAATGCTTTCTAATTTAAAGATGGTATATAAGCCCTTTTTGTATAATTGAAATCAGGTGTATAGGTGATATTTCTCCGTTATTAAATACTAGGTCTTCATTAAATTTAGCGTGGTTAACTTTTTAATACGCCTGGCATTGGAGAAGGAATGGGAAAAGGGATAGGAATCAGTTAAATAAAAGAGTATGGGGGAAAAGGGCATGGACTTAATTTAATTGAATATGACCATCTGGTTCACCAAGCACGCTGGCTATTAGATTGGAAATTCCTTATGGCTGGGCATGGTAGTGGTTAGATATGATGTCAACTAGACACACCTGGGTAGGGGCAGGGAGTTAAGCTTCTTGAGTTTATCCTGTCCATCAAGTCACAAACCTGATGGTTGATGCCGTCCCAGTGGTGTGACTTTCTTAGAAGGAAGAAAACGGGAACATTCCTTTCTTTATTTCTCGGCTATTTCACTCTCCTTCTGCCGGAAACTTCACCAGGAGACTGTGCTTGCTTCCAGGGGTGACCCCATGTGGGCTGCTTGATCTTGAGAGCTGTCAGCACCCTGCCATGTTTCCACTAGTCTTTGATCCGCATGACTGCACTCACTGTCTTGTGATTTCCCTGCTTCCCACTTTACCTGTCAGCATCATTGGCATGCAGCTACATGAAGCCAAAGAAGGCTCCAGCTAATATTGAATCTGTGGACTTGCATTGAATTGAGCTGGGGTGCCTTCTTGTAAAATTACTCTTTATTGCAAAGTATTTTCTTTAAAAAAATCATTTATTGAGGGCTCTTATAATAATCTATACATCATTTGTATTAAGCACATTTGTACATATGTTGCCATCATTGTCTAGACATTGACTTTCTATTGAACCCCTGTGTCAGCAACTTCTTTTTCCCCTCTCCCTCCCCACGCACTCTGGCCCCTGATAAATTATAAATTATTATTATTTTCATACCTTACATCTCCATGGTTTCTGTTGTTTGTCCCCCAACCCTCAGGGAGGGGTGCGATTATATGTCAATCATCACGAGTGTCTCCAACGTCCTGCCCTAGTCTCCTCACATTCCCCCTACACTCCTGAGAGCACTAATCCCATTCCTGTTCCAGGATTCCATGTGTTGTGAGCTCTTGCTATAAATTATCTGTGCCTGCACATGTTCAGTTCTAGTCCACAGTGAAAGACAGTGCTAGTGCGGGGACAGTAGAGTAGGGGGTGAGATAGTCTCAAGGAATCAGAGGAATATTGTGTGCTTTACTGCAGTCAGCCTTCTGTGACCCCTGTCTACACATTGGCTTTAGGTCTCTGCTTGGACTCCCCTCATTCTCAACGATATGGTTTTTTGGTTGATTTGTTTATTTTAGGTTTTCTGATGCCTGCTATCTGGTCCCAGCGACATCTCACGATGTCAGCCTGGTGTGTTTCTTCCATGTGGGCTTGTTGCTTTTCTGCTAGATGACTGCTTGTTTACATTCAAGATTTTAATATCCTAGAAACTATATCATTTGTAAGCCAGACATCCTCCACTTTCTTCACCACATTTCTTTATGAACCCTTTTTGTCTTCTGCAATTGTGCCTGGAGGATGAATATCATTGACTGCCAGGTTGTTAGAACAAAGACTTCTTGCATTGAGGGAGCACATGAACAGAGGCCCAAAGTCTGTCCACAACCTCAGTGTATTGCATATAAATATATTTACATGGGCCAATACCTCTACTTTTATGAATAAATGTATTTACATATGTACACACCTATGCTTATACCTCTGTTCTGTTTCCTTTTACCTTCCTCCTACCCCACCCTCATGCTCACCTTACTTCCACATCTTAGTAATTCCACTCAGCTAGATTGTTTTTGTTCCCACTCCCCGAGGATCTCTATGTCCTCATTATCGATTTTAATTCCCTACCTGTGTGCTGTCTGTAGCATTGTTTGATTGCTGATCCCTTCCACCGCCTCCCTCTCTCCCCAGTTACTTCAGGAACATCAGTCCTATTGCCCTCTCCTGAAGCTTGCTTCCCATACCTTGCTTATGCAAGTAGGCAACCAAATGAAAACAGAGACCAAACAAAAAGAAAACAAAAGATTGGAAAAACAAAACACAAAAACCTACACAATTCCAGGTCTATCTGTTTACCTTTGTCACTGTCTCCCCAATGGCCCTGGGGGAATTTCAGGTACTTCCTCTCCTAGATTGAAATCTAGTTTTGGTATTCTTTTGGGGTCTTGCATTTTTTTGCTTTGCTCCTGATGTTGATCTGTTATACTTCTTGATTTATCCTGTTGTGTGTGTGTGTCAGGGTGAGGGGAGGGGGGGGTGGCAGGGGCAGGGAGGAGTTGTTTAGACTGAACTAACTCCATGCTGTGTGTCCCCAGTATTATCTGTCACCATATACTCCAGTGAAGAGACAACATGTCATGAGGTGCGGTCGACCTTGCTCTCCTCTCTGTGCCCTAGCAGCTCTATGCAGGGACATTGATATGCCAAGATGGGGTCTAGACCATGTCTTTCTCTTTTTCCTTCCTCCTTTGTTTCCATGTAGACTTGACGTGTTGGCCCCTCTACCCAACCTGTAGTCCTAGGGTTGTTCTTTCTAGCACGTACTACTAGGAAGAAGGTCAATTTTGCTTTAATTTGAGCTGGCCCTCCTGTCACCCAATCTTTTTCATGCCTTTTTCCATGTGGTTATATGTTGTCCTCAGGGTTTGGGGCACCACCGTGGGTTCTGCATACATGTTCCCAATTCTGTGGAGATGAACAATACTCTTCCCCTGAGGGGTTAATGCCCTGCTCCCCCCATGGCATCATCTCCTCCTCGTTCTTCCCTCCTCTAACACTTTTCTCCCTACCACTTCCCTCTTCCCTCTTCTTTGTGTTGGAATAACGTGTTCCTCCTTGGGTTTGGGTCCGCCTCCTCCTGACAGCCTGTATCTCCACCAGTATAATGTGACATAAGTGGCTTTTCTTCTATACCTACTGTGCTGATTATACTTACTTCTGGGGACTTATGATGTACTTGTCCTTTTTATGGTTGACTAACTTTGGCTAGCTTAGTTTTCTCCAACTCTTCCCATGAAATGACATGTTTCATGTGATCGGTAGTACTCCATTGTGTATATGTGTCAGAGTTTATTAATACACTTGAGTCTATCAATGGAAATGTAAGATGTTTCCAATTCTCTGCAATTGTAAATTGAGCTGCAATAAACATTGGAGCACAAATGACTGGACGTGGTTTATTTCTTACCGCTTCTGAGTATATGCCCAGTGGAGGGATAGCTGGATCATAAGATAGCTCAATTTCCATTTGCTTTAAACATTACCAGATCACTTTCTACAGAGGCTGCAAATATCTACAAGACCACCAGCAGTGAATGAGAGTTCCTATCTTATCACATCCCCTCCAACAATTGTCGTTCCCTGATTATCTGATTGGACTATCATCAAAGTTGCTAGTTAGATGTTATCTCACAGTTGCTTTAATTTACACTTCTCTGATGGCTAATGATCAGGAATATTTTCTCATATTTATTGGCCATTTGCTTCTCCTCCCTTGTGAAATTTCTGTTCATGTCTTTTGCCTTCTTCAGGGGATTGATTGTTTTCCTCTTTTGCAGGCCAGGAGGGTAATTTAAATTTTTGCAGTAAGCCCTTTGTCTTTTGGATCATTGCTAAAAATCTTTGCTCCCATCTGGTGAAGTCTTTCAACATGCATAGGTGTTTTATCCTTAGAATATCCCACTTGTCAATTTCAGATTCACCTTTGTGTGTATACTTCCCTATTGTAGTTAGTCTATGTATTTCCGGAGCCAAGGTTCTTGGTTTGTTCTGATTTCTTTGCTGATGGTCCTGATAGTTTGGGGTTTTACTTCTAGGTCTATGACCCACCTAGAGTTTGTTATTCTACATGGAGTGAGGTACATATCTTGTTCCATTTTTCTAGATCTATTGCTTCTAGCACCACTTGTTAAAGATGGCATCCACCTCCCACTTGATACTCTTGGGGTCCTTTGTCGAAAATCAGTTGACTGATGGTTTTAATCTGGGCGTTCTCTTCTTTTCCACTCGTGTAGGTTTCTGTCATTTTGACCAACGTGTTTTGACCAACGTGACTGTGTATTAGGTGCTAAAGTCAAGGTCAAGTAACCCCTCTGACTTTGTCCTTCTTGAGGATTTATCAGCTCATTCTGGACTTCTTTCCTCTCCATATGAAACTGGTGGTCAGCTTTTTCAATTATTTGAAGAAGGTTCTTGGTATTTGAATTAGGATAGCATTAAATTATATAGTGCTTTAGGTAAAATTGGCATCTTTACTATATTGAGTCTTTCTAATCACAAGCTTAGGATATTCTTTCATTTATCAAAGTTGCTTTTCGTTTCATATAGTAGGGTCCTGTAGTTTTCCTTGTGTAAATCTTTTGGGGTTTTTTGCTGTTGCTGTTGTTAAATATATCCCTAGATATTTCAATTTATTTTTGGCTATCATGAAAGATACTCGTTTCTTGATCTCCTCTCCCATGGTCTTGTCTGAGGATATAGAAAACCAATAGATTTCTCTTTGTTGATCTTGTATATTTCCACTCTTCCATATTCTCTATCACTGCCAATACTCCTGTTGTGGAGTTTTTGAGATTTTTCAATGTATAGAGTCATGTTGTCTTCAAATAGTGATAGTTTCACCTCCTCACAGTTGAATATGTATAAGGCCTTTCCATTGTCTTATGTTGTAAGCTAGGACCTCTACTGTGATGCTGAATAGAAGTGGGGACAAGGGGAAAATTTGTCTGGTCTATTTTTTCAGTTATATTGTTTTCATCTTTTCTCCCCTGATCATGATGTTGGCTGTTGGCTTTTGATAGATTGCTTATATTAACGTGAGGAATTTTCCTTCCATTCCTATCTTCTTGAGTGTCTTAATCAGGAATAGGTTTTGGATGTTGTCAAATTCTTTTTCCGCATTGTGGAGTGAAGGGGTGTAGTTCAGCCTGTCAATCATGTCAGAGTTTGATGACCTCATATAGAGGCCCTAAGGGGATACACACTCACTCCCTGTGAGAAATTACTGACAATGATCCTGGTGGAGCTACATTGATGCACCCAGAGCCCTAGAGGTGGAAGAGCCAAGCAGAGGTCCACACTGCTGCTGAGAAGCCTCTACTGCCACGGGATTCACGAGACTTTGCATCCACTGACCTGTGATCTCTCTGCATTGCTTGTGTTTTGTGAGTCTAGAGAGGAGTTTATAGGTTGTTGTCAAGTATGTGGGCTAACATTGGACATAGTGACGTGGCTGGGCTGGGATTCTTTCTCAATATTCAATTGCTCTTGTACATGAATATATGAATGTTTTTAGATTTGTTTCTGTAGTCAACTCAGACTAACATATGCATCTATTGTTAATATCACACTTATGCTTCTCAATGTGGTATATAATACTGATAGATTTTCAATGTTAAATCATTCTTGCATCTCTGGGAAAAATCTTATCTGATCATGATGGATGAAATGTTTTATATAATTATGTTATATATTCTATTGGCCAATATTTTTAAGGACTTTTGCATGCATTTTCATTAGAGATACTGTTCTGTAATTCTCTATTCCTGTGGGACCCTTTCTCTGCTGAGGTATCAATATTATACTTGCTTTGTAGAATGGCTTTGGGTGTTTGCCACCTCTCTCTATGCTCTGGAATAATTTGTGGAGGATCACTGTCAGCTCTTTCCTGAATACTTGGTAGAATTCTCTTTTGAAGCTGTCTGGTTCATGAGCTTTCTTCATTGGTAGTTTCTTGATAACTATATATCTTTCTTCTGTTGCTATGTGTCTGTTGAGGTTCTTTTCCTAGCTGGAATAATCTTAGAAGGGATTGTTTTTCCAAGTATTTGTCCATATCTTTCACATTATTGAATTCATTAGAACACAGACTTCCATAGAACATTGCGATCACCCTTTTAATCTTGTTGGGGTCTGTTGTGACTTCCCCTGTTTCTTCCCTCATCCTGGCAATTGACTTTTCTTCCTTTCCTTAGTCAGGCTTGCCAGCTGTCCATCCATTCTGTTAATCCTTTCAGTAGGCCAGCTTTTTACTATAAAGATTTTTTTCAATGTTCTCTTGTCTTCCCTTCTATCTTTTCCCCTATTTTAATTATCTCTCTTCTTTTGCTATTGAAGCACTTGTTCTGTTGACTCTGTTCTAGTTCCTATAGATTTTGTGGTAGCATGTGAATCATAAGTTTCTCTTCCTATTTCATATGTGCATTTATTGCAATGAAACTACCTGTAAGAATTGCTTTTTCAGTATATCACATATTTTGATAGACTGTATTCTCATTCTGATTAGTTTCTAGAAATTTCCCACGCTCCTTCCTAGTCTGGGCAGTACCCATTCATGTCATAGAAGATCATTATTTATCCTCTAATTGTTGGCCTTGTTTTCCTGCTTGCCCCTTCATTGATCTCCAGCTTTATAATGGTGTGATCTGAAAAGGATGTCTGAGTAATCTCTGTGTTTCAATTACTCAGGTTTGAACTATGTGTCTGCAGGTGGCCTTTTTTTTTTTTTCAAAAGTGAGCCATATGTGCATGAAAAGAATGTGAGCTTGTTTTGTCTTTTGCATTTAGATGGAAAGTTCTATAAATATCTATCAGGTTCACTTGCTTACCTGAAGTACTTAGCTCTGTACTGAGCTAAGCTCTGTGCTGAGCTTCTTTCCCAGTAAGCTATCTTTCTCTGATAGTGCTGTATTAAAATCATCTACTATAATCATTGATTTTGTGATTTCTTTTTTCTTCTTTTGAATAGTTTGATGAATTCCATATATATTTCTGATTCTTTGAGCATTATATATTGTCCCTTCTTGCTTCTTGTTATGGTTTGCACCTTCAGGTAAATTTTGTTGGAGATTAGGATTGTAACCACTTTTTAGGGTTTTTTTTAGGTTGCCATTTGCCTGGCATATTTTCCTCCAGCCTTTTATTCTTAGCCTACTTTTATCTGTAAGCTTATGTTGTATCTCTTGCCTTAACTCAATTGATGAGTTAAGTTTTCTGAGCCAGTCTCCTACTCATTTTCTTTTAAAAGGATGACTTGAGGCCATTGACATTCAGAGCTATTAACAAGATTTGTAGATTCATTGTTCTCATCTCATACATTTTGTGTTGGGTGTTTTCCTAACTCCTTTGTGCTGTGTTTGTGTTTGGGCTTCATTCTGGCTTTCTTTCCCTTTGAGGTCACTTTATCTTGGTAATTGCTATTGGCATATTGGCTTCTAGGTGGATTTGGGCTATATTGTAGTCTCCTGTTTGTACTTTGTGGGTGTTGTTCTTCTGATCATGGTGAGTAGGCAAAGATTTTCCACAGTGTTGACTATTTTACACAGTATTCTCTGTGTTATTCCTTTTCCTGGAAGACTCTTTTCTCACCACCTATTTTAATAGATAGTTTGGCAGGGTAGAGAATTCTCTTCAGCATTTTTTTTTCATTCCATTTTTGGAAAATGTTGCACCACTCTCTCCTACTCTTCCTGGTTTCTGCTGATAGGGATGAGCATCACTGTCTTTTTTCTCTCTCGCTATTCTTAAATTTTTCTCTGCTGTGGTGAGTTCTCTTGGAGTTTAATCTAGTTGGTGCCCTTTCTGCTTCCTGTATGAGTGTCTGATTCTCATTCATTAAGTTGGGGATGTTTGACTCAAAAAATTGCTAGCTAATTTAGCTGCTAACTTCTTCATTGTGGTGTTTAATCTAGTTGGTATCCTGTCTGCTCACTGTATGAGTGTCTGATTCTCATTCATTAAGTTGGGGATGTTTGACTCAAAAAATTGCTAGCTTATTTAGCTGCTAACTTCTTCATTGTGGTGTTTAATCTAGTTGGTATCCTCTCTGCTCACTGTATGAGTGTCTGATTCTCATTCATTAAGTTGGGGATGTTTGACTCAAAAAATTGCTAGCTTATTTAGCTGCTAACTTCTTCATTGTGGTGTTTAATCTAGTTGGTATCCTCTCTGCTCACTGTATGAGTGTCTGATTCTCATTCATTAAGTTGGGGATGTTTGACTCAAAAAATTACCTAGCTAATTTAGCCATTAACTTCTTCATTGTGTCTTGTGCTGGTAGACCAATTATTCAAATATTGTTTCTTTTCATAGCATCTGTCAGTGATCAGGTATTATTCTAACTCTTTGATTGTCTTATCTGACTGTCTTTCCCACTTGCTGAAGTCTGCCTGGTTATCCTCGGGATAGCTTGTACAATTCTCTATCTCTTCTACTCTGTGAGATCCATCATCTTGTGGTTTGCTTCTGTTCTTTGGACTTTATTCCCTCTGCCGTGGACTTCCTTTCTTCTATCATTGCATCTGGAGTCTGTGCTGCTTCTCTTGTCTGTAATATTATTACAAGTAGCCTTTTCAAGTTTTGTGTGTGCTTGTGGCATATCTGTGTTTGATTCTTTTATGAGTGTATTTGTTTGTTCCACTGTTGTGTTTTATCTTTCTTGTTTTCTTATTGAGAGTGTTTCAGTATGTTGCTATATGCATATCATTTTGGAAGAACTTGGCATCACGCTTCTGGGAGACCAGGGTCACTGTGCTCTTTCTCTGTGTGATTTTTTAAATTGCTTTTGAGGACTGTCTGTGGCCTATTATGATGATGGGCTTGACTGCTGTGTAAGTAGGTTGTTGTAGCAATTGAGTGGCCAACGTGGCTGTTGGGGGCCTCAGACACAAGTGTGAGACTGGCGACTATAGATTTGCCCCTTGAGCGAGATTGGGCAAGCCTACAGCTTGATCATGGGTCTGGTCTGGGTTGTCAGGACCTAATTTGCAGTATTTCAAAGTGTTATAGGGCCTGTGGGCTTTACCATTTTGTTATGTTAAAAAAGTCTAGGTAAGATAAGATCTGGCTACCTTGATAAATTAAAGGTGTTAATGGACAGAATTCTGCAGGCTTACATTCAAAGTTATACAGAGGAACACAGGCTGGAATTGAAGCATTTTTACAAAGGAAAAAATTTCCCATTTTTCAAACCTTGGATACAGAACCCTTTGCCGGATGGCTGATGATTCAGGGGCCAGGCAGCTGAGGCGTGGTGACTGTGGCATGGGTGGATGCCTTGGGTATTAGCTGTAATGTGGTTGTGGGTGATCTGTTACTGGCTAAAGGTATTGCAGACAGACAGGGAGGGTCGCGGGGGGGGGGGGGGGGGAGGAAGAGGGTACAGGTGCGTGTGCCAGTTTAACATGGAGCTCCGCAGCTCAAAAATCAGAGGGAGCTGAAGCGCTAAGCTATTGGAGTATCAAGCCGAGGCTTCCAGCGTCCCCTGTAGGTGGCTGGGGCACGGGAGGGACAAATGACCGCGGGTAGCAGCGGTGGTATGAATGGGAGTGGTCTGTTCCCCACTGGAGGCACTGATGTTGTGAGTGGGAGGGTGGTAAAATAGTCAGCAGTGTCTGCTGAATTAACACAGCTTTGCAGCTCAGAGACAGAGGGAAGAGAAGTGCTTAGTAAGGCATAGAAAAATGTAGCGAGGACAGTGAAGATCTTGGAGGAGGACTCTTCCAATGGACAGCAGGAGGACCCCATGTCTTCGGGGGTATTAGCCTGGGGCTGCTGGACCCTCTGCTGAGCAGCTGAAAGTCTGTTGCACTGAGAGGAGGGCATGGTGGCTTAGAATATTAGCCGCTGTGGGAACAGCAACTGAGCAGCATCAGTTCCTATATTTAGTAGGCCTGGGTCAGTGGAACTCTAAGAAGATGTGGTGGAAGTCAGCTCCTAGTTCAGAAAAGAGCTCTGGGCTGTTGTGGGAGAAGTTAACCACAAGCCTAGAAACCCCTACTCAGTTCCCAACTCTCTCCATCCACTGATCACAACAGAGGTCCCTGCATGAATTGCTTTTCTGGTCCCATCTTGCTGCTCTCTCTAAAATACTTTCTAGTACATAGATGAAAGTCAATGGTTTGTTTGTCTAGATACCACAGTGTACCACTGGTATTTTATATTCCTCAGAATATCTAGTAATTTTTGCTCATTAGAAACCAAATGAATCTAAAAGTTTTGTACAACTTTTCACAACACCTTCAAGGCTTCATCTTATTTTTAAATGCTTTTATTGATATGAATCTGAAATATCTCACAGTTCCATTGTTAATTCACTGTTAAAGAGAATTGTTTATACAAATGTATATACATCTGGGTATACATTGTTTGCTCCTCTAGTTCTCTCATCTTCCCTACAATCTGCCCCTTTTACTTCAGTGCATTAGGTATTATCTCTATGTATCCAAGCCTCCTGTGCATCATAAACTGGAAAACAATAAAAAAGAAAGTAATATTAACACAAAGATTAGAGTAATAAAGAATAAGAAAGGAAAGAACACTGGAGATTTTTGAAAATCTGCTCAAGAAGAAATTCCTGGCCTGGACAAGCAAGACATATTTAAACTTAGAGCAAATTCAGATTGAGTCATGAGATCAAGTATATTATACTCTAGTTCCATCCACCATAATGAAGTTTAATCTCTGGTAGCAAAGTTGTTTATTTCATTTGACTGTGGCCAGATGGAACCTACCGGAGATCCAGCATCACTAGGTATGCTACAGAAGGATTTGGGGTTCCTACAATCCTCCATAGTCTTCTACAAATTGAACATTCAAAAATTTAAGCTCTGGTACTTTTCACTTCATCATATTTAGATTGTGTTTTTTTCAACTTCGGATCACATAGACTTTGTGCTTACCCATGTGGACTTAAGTGATACTTTACTTAGATGACTGCTTGTTCAAACATAAGGCTTTAAGAGCCCAGGTATGAGTGTAATTAATAAGTGGGCACCATCTGTTTCCTTCATGATACTTTGTTTTAGCACCTTTTTCTTCAAAGATTTCTTTATGAAGTCAAGAATCAAGCAGGCACGTGTTATAAGAACTACCTGCTCTAGAATTGAGGCAAGAATTAAGTAGGAGCCCAGAATACTTCTGTATATTCACCAGTTAAAATGACTCTGGTTTCCTTTAGCAGTCATATCATCATTTTATGACAAAAACAAACAAACAATGAACAAAGAACAAAAACAAAGAAAGACCAACAACAAAATATTATGGATCACATCAAAAATTTATCTAATCATTCAGCATTAAGGCATGGAATTAAGATACTGTTGAGAAGAGGAGTTAATTCAAATATGTCACATTGCAAACCAGAATCCATGAGTTGTTGCTTGATACAGGCTGAATTAATGAGTGATCGAGCTCTGTTTATATTGGGCATGGAAGCTGGTGCTAGGGGGAATGTTCTTGGAACATTTCTTACATGGGCAGATCATTGCCTATCATATTAATACCTGTCATATTAATTCAAAGGGAGTGATGAGAAAGTAAATAGATGGTGGCTCTGAGTTCCATTTCTTTGGATGTCTACTAAGCAAGGGGTGACCCTAATGGTCTAACTGCCATTAAAAAATCTTGGGGTGACTCATTTATTTCATGGAATTTTGCCATAAGTCCAAGGGCTATAGGTAGTCTTCGGATAGGTCCCAATTAAATCAGGCTTCCAAATCAAGCCCTTCTGGTATGACTGTTGGCAAATGCCACGTTTCCTATAAAGCCTGCAACTAAGGTCAACATAGCACTTAGAACATGGCATGTTAACTGAAGTTGGGATAGATGCTTATTCAAAGTGTCTACCCAGGAACATAGAACCAGGTTTATTTACCTTTTAGGTTTCCTAAAATTATTGCTCAGTTTCCTTTTCCAATGTGAGGTTGTTCTTCCCCAATTACCCTCCATACCCACTCACAGAAATATAAGTGCTGCCTATATTTCTAGAAAGCTAGAAGCCCCTTCCCTTGGTCTTAATTTGATTTTTCACAAAAGTCCTCTCATTCCTATGATGTGCCTGTTGATTAATCAGAACCTTGTTTCAATGTTGTATGTCACCAAGTGGATGGTTTTCATTCTTCCCTTTTTAAGGTGTTACCTCATCCAATGTGAGGTCTCCTTTTTTGAGGTTCTTATAAAGTGTGCATAATGGGGGTTATATATGGTGCATGGCTGGTAGGCAGGCATTCTACCCCTTTGTTTGGAAATTGCACTGTAAAATTAGAAACTTGACTTAGCATATTTTTCAAGGTCGTTCCAGGTCATGTGATGTTTCATGCTTTCATCATTGTTTTGGGGGGACAAGTAGTATTCCATATATATATACATATATATATATACATATGAGTGAGCAAACATCATCTTGTGTTTTGTCTCATTTCTTTGGAGGTATTTGTCTAATCGGTTATTGTTGGATCATATAGAATTTCAATTCCAAGTTGCACTGAGTAACTCCATATTATAGTCCATAGTGTTTTTGTGTATTTATAAATCTATTGTCAGCATATATGGATTCCCTCTTTCCACAATTGCTCCAGCATATGTTGTTTTGTTTTTAATTGGGATAGCATTATAGTTTTAATTTGCTTCTCCCAGATGGCTAGGGATTGTGAGATTTTTCTTGTGTTTGCTATCTACTTGTATTTCATTTTTAATGAACTCTGTTCATGTTTTTTCGTCCACTTGTTAATTGGGTCATTTTTCATTTTCTTATTGAGCTGTTATAAAGTTCTGTCATTTTTATAAGTAGACCCTTGTCCAAAGTATCATTGATATAAAACAATTCTGAATCTCTGGGCTCTTGTTTTACTCTTTTGATGTGCACAAGTGATGTATTTTTAATATGTTCCTATGATCTATTTTATCTTATGCTGCGTTGCCTCCTTCATTATACTTGGTAATCTAACTATGTTCTGTAATAAGGTCCTTATATTTATTCCAGTTTTCTTATTGACTGGTAGTTCTGTGGCTTACATTTAATTCTGCAATCCACCTGGAGTTTGTTTCTGTGAATGAGATAGGCATCGTTTCCTTCCTCTGAAAGTAGAAATCCAGCTTGTCCAAGACCATTTGTAGAACATCTTTGTCTCAGTTGATATTTCAGGGCGTTTGTCCAAGTTTAATTGCCTGTAGGCTGGTATAGCCATATCTGGATTTTGTGTTCAGATCTCTTAGTCTATATATCGCTCCTTCTACCAGTACTGGACTGTTTTGACCACTGTGGCTATACAGTAGGTTTTTAGGTAAGTGAGTGTGGTTGCCTAGAGAATCAAATCCAGTGATACTCATTTATTTTAAGAGAAAGCTTTATATCAATAATTAGTTATTCATAGGTGTAATAAGATGAGGTAAAACAAAGATCATGATACTAAGAGGAGGAAATATTAAAGAATTAGTGATAGTTCTGTGCTTCGTCAATGCAATACCGCAGTCTATATTTATCATGCCTCCTTTATGGCTCTTTTATGAGGTACTGTCCAATTATCTTCCAGGTAAGTTTTGGTAATCTATTTTGTCTACACCCTTTCACATCAATTTTATTGCTTGTTTTTTAACTTATGATACCCATTTGTTTCCATTGACTTCTCATGATCACAGAGGCTGGTATGGTTCCATGTGGGCTTGGTTACTTCCCTGCTAGATGGCTACTTATTTAACTTCAATTGTTTAAGACCCCAAACATTATATCTTTTAGCAGCTGGGCACTCTCAGCTTTCTTCACCATGTTTTCTTATGCACCCATTTTGTCTTCAGCAATCATGTGAGGAAGGTGAGTGCCATACAGTGCTAGGTTATTAGAACAAACAATTCTTGTGCTGAGGTAAGATTTAAGTAGAGGCCTAAAGTCCATCTGCTTCCTGTTGTATTTTCATGAATTTACATATATAGACCAAAAATCTATCTTTAACGTTTGCATATATACATATCTGCTCATATTTATACCAATGTATACAATTTTTACTTTCTTTTTCCACTCTCTTGCCCTGATATCATGTTGACCTATCTTTCACCTCTCAGTAATTCCTTTCGGATACTTTTAAATTGATTACATGTGACCAGAAACACCACAACCTCCTCACTATCACTTTTAGAACCCTTGCTATTTCTCTGTTCCTATGAGTATTAGGTCACCTCTTATCTCCCTGACTCTTTCTCTAGAAGCCCCTCCACCCCACAAGCATCACTCCCATTGCTGTCTCCTTATGTTTGTTTTCTCTTGCCTATCTCATATAGACACCAGAAAAAAAAAAAAAAGAAAGGGGTGGGAGAAAGATCATACCAATCGTTCTAAGTCAAACTGTGATCTGGATCTAGAGTACTATCTGTCACAATCTATCAATCTAATCCCCTATTCTTTTAGGATTCCATACAGAAGTGCCTGCTTACCAAATTGCACTTATACGTGTTTAGTTCTCAATATTTGTGACTGAAAAGTGCACCAAAAAAATCCCATTTTTCTATCTGCGGCCAGGGTTGAAGTGATTTATTCCCTCCACCCCACCTAATTATCCCTTTAAACTTTCATTGTGGCCCCTTGTGAGTATCCCTCTGTAGCCTGTGGTTAGACCTGCATATGTTCATTTTTATAATTCAATACATGAAAGACAAGATAGATAACCCTTCAGAAACAGTAATGATGAATAATGATTCCTTGAGGGCAAGGGAAGGAGGGGAGAGAGAAACAGGGATCTGAGAGCACTGATAACTGTATAACCCCACTAAGGGAATGGATAATAGGATTGCACGTGAATGAATACACTGGGTGGTGTAAAATATAACAAAATAATAAAAATAAAAGTAATAAAATAATAATGTATAATATAATACTAGGGGGTTTCTGAAGTGTAGGTTGGAGTTAGAGAGGATATAGGGGAGCTGATATAGAAGAGATCAAGAAGAAAGAAAATGTTTTCAAACTGATGGTGCTTGCAATTCTACAATTATGTTTGCTGTAACTGTAATGTATGGCTATAATATCTGTAAGAGCTCCTAATAAAATGATTTCTAAAAATAATTATGCTAAATAAGCAGAAACAAAAAACCTAGTTATATATCAGAAAAACATTCCAGCCCAGGACAGATTAAGTCCATAAGAATGATACTAGTTCACTAACCCTTCTTCACACTCATACAGTCACAAACAATGATGCAAAATGCAGGATGATCACAGGTCTGTGGGTGAAAGGTCTTGTGAATCAAATCTGCACACAGCTGGTGTAGATCTTCAAGTGACTCAGTGCCAGGAAGATGAATGCAGACAGAGAGGGGGAGGGTCCCAGGACTCTTCTTATGAGGAAGTCATGCCCACAAGGAGGCATCATCAAGCTGTGACCTGATTGACGGGCAAGAATAGGTCCCTACATTTTAAAGTTGATGCAAAATTATGAAACTGCCATAACAAGTGTGACTTAACACTTGTTTCTTATTTTAGGAAGTTCTTTGCTTATCCTTGGTCATTTGCCTACCCATATGAAATTGTTTATTAGTTTTCCAAAAGAATGTATTTGGAATTGGGATTACATTGTATCAGTAGATAGTTTCAGGTACAAATGACATTTAAAAAAATATCAAATCTGCCTACTCATGAGAATAAGATATTCTTCCATTTTTGTAGGTCTTCTTTTGATTTTTTTGAAGTATGTTCTTTCTCTGTATAAGTCTTCTGTTCTCTCATTTTGGTTTATTTCTAAATATCTTTTGTATGGCTATTGTAAAGGACATTGTTTCCTTAATGTCTTCTTCATAATCCTCTTAAGTGGTATTCAGGGGTTCAATTGATTTCTGTTTTTTAATTTTGGATCTTGCTACTTTCCCAAATCCCTTGGTAGTTTCCATTAGGGGTTTTGTGAAGACATTGGAGTTTTCTGTGTGTAGGATCATATAATCTACAAATAAATAGTTTCACTTTTATTGATCTATTTATATTCCCTTGATTTCATTTTACTTTTCATTCATTCTAGCTAAAAAATTCAGTAATGTTTTAAATAAGAGTAATGGTAGGGGATGTTCCTCATTTTCTGCAGAAAGGTTACCATTATTTCCACATTAAATGTGATGTTGATTATTGGTTTTTCATGCATGACTTTTATTATGCTTAGAAAATTTCCTCCTATTTCTAGTTTGTTGGGTGTTTAACCAAAATTGGGTGTTGGATAGTTTCAATTGCCTTTACTGCATCTATTGTTATATCATGAATTATATTGCTTTTCTAACTTTGAACTATTCCTACATTCATAAATGAAACCCATTTGGTTTGGGCATATTATATAATTATTAGATATGGTGATTTCTGGGGACTAGAATTTTGTTTAAGAACTTAGCTTCTATGTTCAATACATATTGAAGATATTGTTGCTCTATAATTTTCTATCTTTGGATGGTTTAGCATTGTTGTGCTGGCTTCATAGAATGAGTTTGGAAGTGTGTTTTGCTTTTCTATTTTCTGGAATAGTTTGCATTTCATTTGTGTCAAATTTTCTCTGAATACTAAGTAGAAATTCCTGTTAAACCATCTGGTTCTGGGTTTTCCGTGGTTGGTAGTTTCTTAATGACCTATTCTATTTCTTCTTTTGTTATGAATCTGTTGAGTTTTCAATACCTATCTGCATTAATTTGAGTGGGTAATGTGTTTCTATGTCTCTGTACTTTTATTGTAGATTGTTGACTTTGCTTGAATACATTTTAAAAGGAGTCCATTATTATTCTCTTAGTTTCATTCATGTGGCAGTCATGTGCTTATGTTAATTTTATGATTGAAACGTAGGGGTGGAGTCTAGCCTGTTAATCTGGAGATAGCCATTGAATAGCCAATGAGGCCCCTATGTGTGGGTATGGCTTTCTCCTGAGACTTCTGGGAAATCTCGCAATATTTACCTGGTGAAGATGAGAAGCTATCTCCCCCAGTTGTTGGGAGTTAGTCTCAGAGATGATGACAGAAAAGACAAGCTGGCAGTGTCCGAGAAACTAGAGAAGCCATCAGAAAGACCACACGGCCTTGCCCTGACGAACTCAGACCTCTGAAGCTGGAGCAGCATGCTGTTGATGGACGCTGAGCTCTGGAAGTGAGGAGCCATGGGGAGACCCCTGTCAGCGCTTGGATTCTGCACTCACTGACCTGTGACTTCGTGAGTCGGAAGGAGACTTTATAGACTGATATCGGGTGTATGGGTTAATATGGGACTTATGACTTTGTACTGGACTGGATTGAGATGCTTTCTTAATGTCCTATTTCTCTTATATATAAACCTTTTCCTTATAGCTATATGCGTGTTTTTGAAATTTGTTCCTCTAATATACCCAGACTAACACATTATTCATGACCTAGCATGAGAGAGCTAGGCATGTTGAGAATTTGTTGGGACCTTGGTCTAAAGAGAAGGCAACCAACGGCTACCGTGGTGAGGCTAAGAGAAACAGACCACATCGAGTTGACCAGAACCCGACCAGAGAAAGCGAAGCATTTTGAGTCTGTGAACTGGTCATATTGCTGCTGACTTTATGAATGGCCTGTCCTGATTTGACTTTGCTAATGGATGCACACTTCACGAGTTTCCAACTGGAATGAAGATTCTTCACATTGAAAGATATGACTATTTCCTCAAAGCAATATTCTGGATATGGATTTGCCTTCACTGCACGAAATGCTTCTTCCCAAACCACCAGTCATGGACTTAGAGAGTGTCTCATCCACTGGCATGGCATCCCACATAGCATTGCTTTGGATCAAGGAACTCACTTTACAGCAAATTCAGTGCAAGATGGGCCCATGCCCATGGAATCCACTGGTCATATCATGTTCCTCATCATCCTGAAGCAGCTGGCTTGATAGAACGATGGAATGGGCTCCTGAAGACACAACTGCGATGCAAACCACGTGGCAACAACTTGCGAGCCTGGGGCAGTGTTCTCCAGGAAGCTGTATATGCTTTAAACCAGCGGCCAATATATGGTGCTGTGTCTCCAATAGCCAGGATTCATGGGTCCAGGAACCAAGGGGTGGAAACTGGAGTGGCACCACTCACTATTACTCCTATTGACCCACTTGCAACATTTTTGCTTCCTGCCTAACAACCCTATGTTCTTCGGGACTGGAGGTCCTGGTCCCGAAGGAAGGAACTCTCCCACCTGGAAGCACAGCATGGATTCCACTGAACTGGCAGCTGAGAATGCCCCCTGACCACTTTGGGCTTCTCATGCCTTTGAATCAACAGATCAGGAAGGGTGTCATTGTACTGAGTGGTGGGATTGATCCAGATTATCAAGAATGTTTCATAATGGGGATAAAAAGCTATATGTCTGGAATGCAGGAGATCCCATAGGCCGACTCTTAGTGTTACTATGCCTTGTGATAAAAGTTAATGGTAAATTACAGCAACCCCATCATGACAGGACATGTAATGACCTAGACCCTTCAGGAATGAAGGTCTCGGTCATCCCACCAGGCAAAAAACCACAACCAGCTGAAGTGATTGCTGAGGGCAAAGGTAATACAGAATGGATAGTAGAAGAAGGTAGCTCTACCTACCAACTACGACCACGTGATCAATTGCAGAAGCGAGGTTTGTGATCATTCATGTATTTTCTGTTTATGAGCTTATTGAATGTTTTCTTTGCTCATGTATGATATATCAGCTACAATTGGACTCAGTGTGTTCTCATTTTTATGTATGATAGATGTTTGATGTTAACTATAAGTTTGATTTCATTGATGTCTGGAAATTCTGTATGGGTAAAAAAATGTACAGGTGGCATGTTGGCAAGGGGTGGATTGTGATGGGTAGGTTTGTTATACCAACATGGCCACAGAAGATTGGTGGGTCTGTTGTGATGGCACAGCCAATGAACACACGGGATGAATTGAAGGGCAGAGATAGGAAGGGCTCGGCGAGTCCTGCCCTAGCTCTTGTTACCGGATATTTGGACCAGAGTGCTGCTTTACTCGCCCTGTGCCTCGACCTCCAAACAACACTACCCGTGGGATGCCTAATTGTGAACTGTGTAGCTGTGAGATGAGGTTCCTTCTAATCCTGTTTCATCACGTTCCTGAAATATACATCTCTTGAGCTGGAGACTCTGGGACTCTGTCATCTGGCTGAGTGTTGGTGACCTGCTTTGGTGTTTGCTGCTTGTAGCTGGGTAGCCTGAATTGCTCTCCAGGGGACTACTCAATGGTCTTCAAGACTCCAAGGACTGCCAGTCTACCAGTTGTCTCACGCAAGTGAGTTGCATCAAGCCATTATACTGCTTTATAGATTAGTTAACTGTTTACTTTTTATCTTATGTAATCCTTCTATCTATATAAATACATAAAAATAATCACTCATGTCCTGATTTATATTTCTCTAAGAGAACTCTGTCTGACACACTCTCTTTTCAGATAATGAATGTAAATAAATGGAGGTGAGGGATTGGGTGTGCATCTGCTTCCTACCTAGCAGGTCTAGGAGAGAAGGCAGAAGCAAAGGCCTCTCAGAGGTCAGCTGGTAGTGCACAGCAGCCTGGAGTAATCTATTAGGGGATGGGGTCCTAAAACAGCCTGTGAATCACACAGTACCTCTGCCAGGAGAACCATCTGAGCCCCTAGCTGGATTCACTCACACACTCACTATTGGTATATCTCAAAGCTCTAAAGGAAGAGACTGACTGTAAGGGCTGTGTAGCATATGTGCAGTGCCTGTAAGTCATGTGGCTGTGCTTAAATCTCAGTGACTAATTCTCTCAGGTCTGTCAGCACTGCTCCTATGCCCCATATCTTAACACTTGGCTTGTATTGTCATGCCAGTACCTTTTGTATTACCAATGTACAGGCAAACACAAGGGGAAGGCTCACCACAAAACCACCCTTTGGGGTGCTGCTTGACACTCTGGTGACCCTAAACCACTCTTTAGGGTGCCCCAAGATAGATAGTGCAGAGCTACACCCCGGGAAATGAGCCACTCTCAGTATCTGGAGGGCTTAGAATTCCGAGGATGACAAGTAAAGCCCACAGAGGCCTGTCTGCATGCGCTGATAATCTGGGTATTTGGAAGGTAAAGCTGCTTGGGACCAGAATAGAGCTCCCATAGCCAGGAAAAACCAATTAAACATCTTCCTGCTTTCAGCTAAGATCCATCTGACATCAGCAAAGATATGCATCATGCCACATCCTTTTCTGAATCATCTAACAATGCACAGCAGCAATTGGTGAGTGACCTTCAATAAAACTTTCTTTGCTCTGACATTAATGATTTTATTCAAACTCTTATTCTGCTGCATCACTTTTCATTGGAGTTAGCACAGAAGGGAATCTTTTCCAGTCAGTTGCCTAGGTAGCTGTTCAACAAACTGCTTGGCAGTGACCAGTGATGGCCTCCAGTGGTTGATCAGCTTTGGGAAACATTTAAAGTGGTATCCTGCTAATTCCTGGAGCCTTGTTTTTCTTTAACATCTTCAGTGCAACTTGGATTTCTTCTGCAATTTCATTGAGTTCTTAATCATAGATTTCCTCTGGAAATGGTTGCATGTCAGCTAATTATTTTTGGCATGGTGACTCTTGCTTATGCCTGCCTCACTATTTTGCCCATGGAACCCTTCACTATTCCAACCGGTGTCTTGCGCTTATACTTTGGTTCTTTCAGCTAGAGATGTGCTGAATGCTTTCTTCCTTTTTGGCTTTCTAATATCAAGCCACTGAATATTCCATTATAATACTCTGACATTTTGCTTTATAAAGTTTATATAGTTTTCACCGCATTTGCTTAAAGTTTCCTCTAGCATCAAGTCCCACGCACCAACGTCAAAGGCCTTATCTTCAAAATCCCCACTGACTCCTCATCTGTGCACAGATAGCCCCCACCCCTTTTACTTCTGTAACCACAACTGTTTCTGGGTTGAGACCATGATGAGCTGTGCTCACTCCTTGCTTGAGTGAAAGATCTCTTGAGCCTCTGTTCTTCTGGGTTGCTCCTTAATATACCCTCTTTCAATCACTCTGAGAGGGCTTCCTGGTCATTGCCATGCCAGAAAATTGTGCCAACTCTAACTTTCCACCACTTTTCTGTTTTTTCATCATGTTCTGATGATTCTTGGTGGCTGTGATGCTGTTGTGTCACTGGGATTTCAATCGACAGAAGGTCACCCAAAGTGAACAGGTGTCAGCAGAGCTTCTGGGCTAAGAGAACATGATGAAGATGAATTAGGGGAGATGACAAAGACAGATTTGAAGGAATTAGTCACTGAAAGCTTGTGGATAGATTGCTCTGAAGGATGGTCACATTCTGAAAACCTCATAAATGGAAGGAGAAAGTCATCAAAGCCAGAATGATGAACCCTTCATATAGGAAGGCAATCAAAATATGACTGAGAAAGAACTGCATTCTCAAAGGAGAACTGAGCATAGTAAGGTGGATATAGTATAGTCTGCATGAGTAAAGCCTTCGGGACCTTCATTTACTGCTAAAACCTGGATCAAAATGAGAATACACAGTGGCAAACATCAACTGATGATTGGAAGTTGGAATGTAGAAAGTAGGAATCTAGGAAAATTGGAAGTTATAAAAAATGAGATGAAATGCATAAAGATCCACATTCTAGACATTAATGAGATGAAATGAACTGGTCTTGGTCATTTTGATTCAGAAAATCATGTAGCTTCCTATGCCAGCAATGACATATTGAAGAGGAATTCCATCATACTGATTACCAAAAAAGGATATTTCAAAATCAGTCTTATAGGACAAGGCTGTCAGTAAAATCAAGTCAACACAACCTATTACTCAAATTTATGCACCAACCACTAAAGGCAGAATTTGAAGACATAGAAATCCAAGACTTCTGACAAGGTCTTCTTGTTAACTTGTTCAAACCTGCAATCAAAATGTATGGACAATATTGGCAATTGGAAAGCAAACTATAGAAACAAAGGGGAAGGAGACAATGTTTGTAACATATGGTCTTGGTGATAGAAAAAAATTGGTCTTTCTATGCCAGTTTAGATTTGCAATGTCAGAATCCCATTCAGGCATTTGGATTTTGCTCTATGAGGCGCTAGGAATGAACTCCATAGAGATGACTTTTGATTTTACATTTGAAAATGTAATAGTAGGATTTATATTTATATGTTTAAGATAATCATATATATTGTGTGGATTGATTCACAATAAAATGATACTATGACTTTACCATAGGACAGGAGCATTAAGAAAATGAGTCTAGCAATCTAATAAGAAATGTAGGGATTTGTGTATACATGCATATGTACATTTTCATAGCTTTCTAATTTGGAGGAAAATAATAGTATAAATTAAATAAAATTATAAACATATTGTGTAGTTTCTTTTGATATTTCTTGCTATTGATTCCTTGGAACCATGCTAAAAGAAATCCACCTTGATCTAAAACATTGAGTATGTTTCCTACCAGACTACTTAGCGTTAGCAATGGGCATTTTTATTTTTAATACAAGTTGGGTAAAAAGCAATATATATATATATAGATAGATAGATAGATAGATATAGATATGAATTTAAAGTAAAAACTGATTTTCATCAAATTTATGTATATACTTTCTATCCACAAATGTATTATTCACAAAATCGGAATCATTGCATAATAGTCAGCATATTAAATCAAAATAAGCTGAGGTAATATTGCAGATAAACTGCCTCTAGAATACTCTGAGAGGCTAAAAGAAGATAAAAGAGGAATCCTTTGTAACAGGAGGTGATAGGTAGGTTTAGTGTGTCAACATGGCCAATGAACATTTGTGGGATTAATTGAAGGGTGGAGGGATACATGACTCAGTGAGACTTGTCCTTCCTGCTCTCATATGCTTTGATCATCGGACCCGTGTGCAGCTGCCTTGCTTGTCCTTTGCCTCCATTTCCAAGCTATACTAGTTGTGGGATACCTAATCTGTGGAATATGTCACTGTAAGTTGAGGTTCCTTCAAGGCCTGCATTTCAGGAATAGAAATCTTTTGAACTGGGGACTGTCAGACCCTGTCATCTGGTGGCTGGTGACCTACTTACCTTGCTGTTTGCTGCTTGTGGCTGAATTTCTCTAGAGAGGACAACTTGTTGACCCTCAAGACTTGAAGGACTGCCAGTGTATTAGCTGTTTCATGGAAGTGAGTTTCATTGAGTCATTTGTACTGTTTTATATTTATGTTATCTATATATATAAATATGTATAAGATTATTAGTGTTATGGTTTTGCTTCTCTACAGAGCCCTGTCTAACATAGAGGATAGTTATTTAAATAACTCTCATATCTGAAATCACAGAACAAAAAAAGAAAACTATAATGCTAATAACTTAAAATATTTAAAGTACTTGATAAGGATTTTTAAATATTGTGTTTGTTCAGGTAGGCTAAAGAAACAAATTCATAGACACTGATGTATGTATAAGAAATAGCTTTATATAAAAGAGTAGTTGTACATTAAGAAAACATCCAGCCCAGTCCAGTTTAAGCCCTTAAATCTGATATTATCCCAGATGTCTTATACCAATCTATAAATTCCTCTTCCAACTCATGTGTGTCAGGCAGGGTTCTCTTAGAGAAATAAAAATCAGGACAATAGTAACTCTTTTTATATATTTATATAGAGAGAAAGATATATAAGATAAGAAAGAAAGAGTTAACTATATATAAAGCTGTACAGATTGCTCGGTGCAACTCACTTGCGTGAGGCAGCTAGAAGACTGGCAGTCCTTCAAGTCTTGAGGGCTGCTGAGTAGTCCTCTGTAGAGCAATTCAGGCTATCTGGTCACAGGCAGCAAACAGCAGAGAAGGTCGCCAACAGTCAACCAGATGACAGAGTCCAATAATCCCCAGCTCAAGAGATGTATATCCCAGGAGCATGGCGAAGTAGGGCTTGAAGGATCCTCAACTCACAGCAACACAGTCCACAATTAGGTGTCCCACAGGTAGTGTTGCTTGGAGGTCGAGGCACAGGATGAACAGGGCAGCACTCTGGTCCGGAGATCCAGAAGCAAGAAGAAGGTGGGACTCACCGAGCCCTTCCTATCTTTCCCTTCAATTCATCTCGTGTGTTCATTTTCCATGCCATCACAACAGACCCACCAATCTTCTGTGACCATATTGGCATAACAAACCTACCCATCACAATCCACCCCTTGCCAACATGCCACCTGTATACAATTTTTTACCCGTATAGAATTTCCAGACATCAATGAAATCAAACTTATACTTAACATCAAATATCTATTATATATAAAAATGATAACACACTGAGTCCAATTGTAGCTGATATATCATACATGAGCAAAGAAAACATTCAATAAGCTCATAAACAGAAAATACATGAATGATCACAAACCTCGCTTCTGCAATTGATCACGTGGTCGTAATTGGTAGGTAGAACTACCTTCTTCTACTATCCATTCTGTATTACCTTTGCCCTCAGCAATCACTTCAGCTGGTTGTGGCTTTTTGCCTGGTGGGGTGACCCAGACCTTCGTTCCTGAGGGGTCTAGGTCATTATATGTGCTGTCATGATGGGGTTGCTGTAATTTGCCATTAACTTTTATCACAAGGCATAGTAACACTAAGAGTCAGCCTATGGGATCTCTTGGATTCCAGATATATTCCTCTTTAACCCCATTATGTAACACCAGTCCAATTTCTTCTTGATAATCTGGATCAATCCCACCACTCAGCACAGTGTCACCCTTCCTGATCTGTTGATTCAAAGGCATGAGAAGCCCAAAGTGGTCAGGGGGCATTCTCAGCTGCCAGTTCAGTGGAATCCATGCTGTGTTTCCAGGTGGGAAAGTTCCTTCCTTCGGGACCAGGACCTCCAGTCCCAAAGAACATGGGGTTGCTAGGACAGGAAGCAAAAATGCTGCAAGTGGGTCTATAGGAGTAATAGCGAGTGGTGCCGCTCCAGTTTCCACCCCTTGGTTCCTGGACCCATGAATCCTGGCTATTGGAGACAGCACCATATATTGGCCGCTGGTTTAAAGCATATACAGCTTCCTGGAGAATACTGCCCCAGACTCGCGAGTTGTTGCCACGTAGTTTGTGTTGCAGTTGTGTCTTCAGGAGCCCATTCCATCGTTCTATCAAGCCAGCTGCTTCAGGATGATGAGGAACATGATATGACCAGTGGATTCCATGGCTATGGGCCCATTGATGCACTGAATTTGCTGTAAAGTGAGTTCCTTGATCTGAAGCAATGCTATGTGGGATTCCATGACGGTGGATGAGGTATTCCGTCAGTCCACGAATGGTGGTTTTGGCAGAAGCATTGCGTGCAGTGAAGGCAAATCCATATCCAGAATATGTGTCTATTCCAGTCAGAACAAAGCGCTGCCCCCTCCAGGATGGGAGTGGTCCTATATAATCAACTTGCCACCAAGTTGCTAGTTGATCTCCCCGAGGAATGGTTCCATACCTTGGACTTAACGTTGGTTTTTGCTGCTGGCAAATAGGACACTCAACAGTGGCTGTGGCCAAGTCTGCCTTGGTGAGGGGAAGTCCAGGTAGATTAGAGGAACAAATTTCAAAGACACGCATATAGATATAAGGAAAGAGTTTATATACAAAAGGAATATGACACTAAGAATGCACCCCAATCCAGTACAGTACAGTCATAAGTCCGATATTAACCCATATGCCTGAAATCAGTCTACAAAGTCTCCTTCCGACTCACGAAGTCACAGGTCAGTGGGTGCAGAATCCCAGCGCTGGCAGGGATCTCCCCATGGCTCCTCGCTTCCAGGCCTCAAGGTCCATCAACAGCATGCCGCTCCAGCTTCAGAGGTCTGGCTCTATCAGGGCAAAGCTTTGTGGTCTCTCCGCCGCCTCCTCCAGCTTCTCAGATGCTGCCATCTTGTCTTTTCGCCTTGTCATCGCCTCTGAGACTAACTCGCAACAACTGGGGAAGATAGCTTTTCATCTTCATGAGGGAAATATCACGAGATTTCCCAGAAGTCTCAGGAGAAAGCTTCATAGAGTCCTCATCAGCTACTCAATGGCTATCTCCAGATTAACAGGCTAGACTCCACCCTTATGTCTCAATCTAAAATCAACATAGGCACATGACTGCAACATCATGCTACATATCCAATGATGCCAAATGCAGGAAGATCACAAACCAGTGGGTGGAAAATCTTGTAGATCCAGTGGTCATGGAAGATCTTAGCACTGGCAGGGGTCTCCATGTGGCTCCTTCTGCTCTAGGACTCTAATGTAGCTTCATGTGCCTTGTCAGAAGAATGTCTTGCAGAGAGCATCTCTATATCAGGCCTCCAGTTATCTACTTTTCTCCTAAGTGCCCCCAAATGGGATCATCAAGCTATAACCTGATAGGCTAGACTCCATCCCTCCATGAGTCAACACCAGATTAGGTAACTACCAAAAGTATCATATCCTGGATGTATAGTTAACATTTTATAGTACACATATAAACATCACTATATACAGAGATAAAAATTATTGCTTTCTTAATTTTTAAAAAATTTGCTTTCATATAAGTAGACCACAATGGTTAGATATTACTGATTTTTACTTATTTCAGGTAGTAAGTCATGGGATTATGGGGTGCAGTTCTTTTTCTAATTTTCTATGGATTCGTATGTTCCAACACATGTTGTTTTTGCTCGATGCTATTGGATTGGTTCTGATTACATGCACAGCAGTAGGAAATGCTGCATGGGCCCCCATGCACCACACCCTCTTCATACCTGTTCCTATGCTTGGGCCCATTGTGACAACCATGGTGCCAATTCATCTCATTATCTCTATGAGGGCCTTTGTCCTTTTTGCAAGCCCTCTACCTTACCAAACATGATGTCTTTCTTCAGCTACTGCTCTCTTCAGACAAGAATAAAAAGTATGTAAAATTAAGTCTTGCCCTAAAGAGCACCTTGGCTAGTCTTCCTCTAAGACAGTTTTGTTTGCCGTTTTGGCTGTCTATGGTACTTGCATATTCTCCTCCCACACCACAATTTAAATGCCTCAATTCACCTTCCATCTTCTTTATTCATCGTCAAATTTTCACAGGTACATGAGGCAACTTCAACGAGGCACATGAGGCAACTTCAGCAAGGCATGTTCATTTTTCATACTCTATAAAGGCTTTAGAAGTAGATTTACCTAATGCAATTTGTCTTTTTGTCTCCGAAATGCTGCTTCTAAATATTTATTGTGGATCCAAAAAAAAAGACAAAATCCGAATGTTTTGGAAGACAACTTCAATCTTTTCTTCAAGATTGTGATGCTGCCTATTGGCATGATTGTGAGGATTTTGGTCTTTTTTATATTCAGTTCTAATCTTTAAAAATAAAAAGGCTGCAATCTTTCTTTCCTTGCTGATCTTTATAAGCAAGTGGTTAAGTCCTGCACACTTTCAGCAAGCCAGGTTGTGAAATCTATGTATCTGAGGTTGTTGATAAGCCTTTCTCCAATCCTGAAGTCACATTTTTCTTGATATGAACCAGATTCTCTTATTATTTGTTCAGCACAAAAAGTAAGGAAGGTGCAAGGATACAATGCTATCACAAATCTTTCCTGATTTTAGTCAAGGCATTTTTCTTTTGATCAATTTTCAAATCTCTCTCTTGATCCACATACAAATTCTACATGAGAAAAATGAAGAGTCCTGGAATTCCCATTCTTCTCAAGGCTAACCATAGATTGTCATGATCCACACAATCCAATTCCATTGCATAGACAATAAAACACAAGTAAATATTTTTTCTAGAATTCTGTTACTGGGCCCAAAATCCATTTGACATCAACAATGATATCCCTTTTTGCTCATTCCCTTCTGAATCTAAAATGAGTTTATGGTAAGTCCCTGTTAATTAACTACTGTAATCACTGTTGGATTACCTAAAGCAACATTTTACTTAAATGTGGTATCAATATTATCATTCTAGAATACTTGTGTTCCATTGGCTACCTTTTTGTGAAATGAGTACAAATAAGGATCTCTTCAAGTCAGTTAGATACATAGCTATCTTCCAAATTTCCTGGGGTAGGTGAGTGGCACATCACTTGAGTTTGAGATCCAATTAGGACCTCTTTTGCTAAGCTTCTGAGGTACTGATCTAACATTGAGAAAATATCCCAGCACAGTCCAAGTTCATAAGCCCAATATTAGCCCTTACATCTAATACCAGTCAATAAGTCTTCTTCAGACACAGGAAACACATTCAATGATGCCAAATGCAGAATTACCATATGCCAGTGGGTAGAAAATGTTTGGATCCAGTGGTGCTGTTAGCATCTCAGCATTGGTAGGAGTCTCCATGTGGCTTCTCTGGGTCTAGGTTTCTGGACACATCAAGGTAGGTCCATGTGGTTTCTCCACAGGGCTGTCTTACAGGGAGCCAGACTTGTCAATCGAGTCTCTCACACAGCAAGATTTGTCAGTAGAAAGTCTTCAAGGAAGTAAACCAAAAGAGATAGTGTCTTCACCTCCAAGAACGAATTACCACATTTCCCAGAATTCTCAGGAGAAGGCCACGCCCACACAGAGGTCTCATTGGCTCTCTCCAGATTGACAAACTGAACTTCACCCTTCCACTCCTGATCCTCAAATTGACACCAGGATAGGTGACTGCCACTGGGGTGTTGTATTTTGTGGTTAATGATGATCTTACCAGACTAGATCCCAAACTATGTTACATTTCCAGAGTTTGATTAACAATCCAGTATTTTAGCCCCCTCTTTTACAAAAGAAATATAGGACACATTCCAAAAAAATAAAAACATATTTAAAAGAACATAAGGAACAAATGTATATAAAGTGCAACTAAACTCTGGGAACAAACAATTAAAATACATTAGATTAGATGAGAATGAAATGGAGGAAAGAAACAGATCAATATTGAATATTGAAAAGGACTCTAAGGAAAATGGGATGTTACAGGGTAAGTTAATAATGTACAATTTAGAACTTGAGTATTGAAGTAGAGCTTACATTCTTTGTATAATTTAGATAATGCCATAGATTCATTTTTCATACCAATTTAAGGGAGAGGGCCTCCAAATGGAAAGGAAGATTTCAGGTGGTATGAAAAGACAGCATCCTCATTACCTGTGGTCATTGGTAAGCACATTATCAGTAAGCACAGTATTAGGAAGAGAATCACATTTGGTGGAAAAAAAATTGCTATTTGGAAAGATAAAGATAACGGTGATTTTTTAATATTTTGTGTGATTAGTCAAGTATTCATGACTTATTTAACAAATGATTATCACATATTTACTACATATTAAGCATTATAAAAATAGATAGGCTACTTGAGGGAATAGCATTGAATTTATGCTCAGGGAATCATGTAATAAAATGAGAAAGCAAAAGATATGAACTGATGGAGATGGATACAGATCTCATGGAAAATGGGTGGTTCCAATCACTAAGTGCTCAGGGGGAGAAAGATGGTGCTAAGAGGGCATGACTGTTTATGTAAAATTTTGCTTGAAAAATTTAAACGTGATGCTGTTCAAGGAGCCTCTGCATGTTCATAGTGAAATGGAATTGTAAAGTAATGAAATTTCGCAACATTTGAAGCCCCTCATAGATGACTTTTAGAATTCTGATTTAGCTCACTGGGTAGCTAGCATTGTTATTCATTAAGAAGGAATAAAGTCAACCCTAGATTTTTAAAAAAAGAAGGAAGGAGGTTATAAATAAATTCAAAATATCTTGCTTTTGATATACACTTCTATTTTACAGTTATGAATTTCTATTTTTAATTTATAAAGTTGTTCAATAACTTAAAAGTTGCTGAAACTGAAGCATGAATTTTAAAAAGATAGATGCAAAGTTGGAATGAAGTGAAATCACCCAAAAAGGACAAGATTAATTTGGTATTGAATTTGAGAATAGAGAGCGCTTAAGAGTATATGCATAATCTTATTTAATGTTTATAGTAGCCTGGGAAGTGGGGAGTAACACTGCCAGTTTTTCAGACTAAATGATTAAGCTTTAATTTCAATTGCTTGCAATAGTACCATTAAACCAGTCAATTAAAGAACCTGCATCCAATCCAGGAAAACCATGCTTTCCCTCTTATGCTATATTTCCTATCCTTAGATATTATTCCTCTCCCACAAAACATATATGGAACTGTCCTAACTGTGATCTTCAGTACAAAGTCATCATCCCTGAGGGAACTAGCAAAGACTACCTATGATATGGAAAGAGTCTACACTCACACATGGTACTCACACAGCAGCAAGGGGTCATGTAAATTGAAGCATAGGATGAAGCATAGGTCAGGTAAATTAAAGCATTAATGCATGGTGACACATTGGACAGTGCACAATATGAAGAGGTAATAACAATCTGTAAATTTTTAGGGTTTCATGGGGGAGGGGAAATAGGAAGGGGAATATGGGAAGGTGGAATTTAAAAGAAAGAACTTGAGGAAAGGGGGAAAGAGGAGCTTATGCTAGGGACTCAAGTAGAAAATGTTCAGAAATTAATGTGACAACATGTGTACAAGTGTGCTTAATACGAATGATGTATTGGAAGTTCTAAGAGCTGTAAGAACCGCCAATACAATCTATATTAAAGGGGAAAAAGGAGGAGGAAGGAGAAGGTTATACCAAGGACTCAAGTAGAAAATAATTTGGAAATTAATATGGCAACATGTGTAAAAATGTGTCTGATACAAATGATGTATTGAATGTTATAAGAGCCCCCAATAAAATTATTGGACTACAGAAATTCCTTACCAATTTGGGTGCATTTCTAAAAATAGCCACCACTTTCCTGTCAGTTTCTTGTACTGTGGTGGCTTGTGTGTTTCTTTAATGCTGGAAGCTATATCACTGGTATTTCAAATGTGAGCCAGGGGAACGCAAAATGAATAGATTTCAGAAGTGCTTTCAGACTAAGAGCAAAGTAAGTTGAAGGAAATACCTGTCCACTTCAGAAGAATTAGTTGCTGAAAAATTTACGTATAGCATGGCAACATTTTCAGATACAAAAGCCTAATGAATAGAAGCAGAAAGAACATTGTCAAAGATACTTCCAGAGGATGGGCCCTTTGGCTTGAAATGCATCAAAATGTAACTGAGAAGGAAATATGTTCTCAAAATACAGTTGACCCCGGTGACAGGAGTAGAACAAAGCCTGCAGGAGTAAAGTCACCAGGATCTTCATTTTCTGATAAAATGTAATAAAAAAGAGAAGAAACAGCTGCACAAATCTATTAATAATCAGAACATGAACTGTATGAAATATAAATCTAGGTGATGATTGTACAACTCCCCTTGATGTGATTAAACTATTGAATTGAATGATATGTGAATTATATGTTAATAAACTGCTCAAAAATAGACATAGAAATCTAGGAAAATTTCAATTGATAAAAAATGAAAAAGAATGTAGGAAATGCAATATGCTAATTCTTAGTAAGCTGACATAGACTGGTATGGCCATTTTGAATCAAAAAATAGTATAATTCCCTATGTCAATAATGATACAATAAAGAGAAATGGCATTGCCTTCATTTTCAGAAAAAGATATGTCAAGACCTATCTTGAAGTACAATGCTTTCTCAGTTAGGATATCTATTTGCCTTCAAGGAAGTCCAATCAATACAACTATTATTAAAATTTACACACCAACCCCTAAATATAATTATGCAGCTATTGAATAATTCTATCAATATCATCAAGATTTAACAAGAAATGAAGATGGTTTGATAATTGGAATGTAAAAATTGGAAATAAACAAAGAGGAAGGAGCAATATTTGGAAAATATAATATTCAGAGGAAATTTTCAGAAATCAAATTAATTATACTTGTTAGAAAAAACTATGGAGAAGTTCAAGATCAGCAGCTAAAACAAGGTAAGAGACAGACCATCAATTGTTCAACTGTGTATTCAGGATAAAGTGATGAAAATTAAAACAAGCCCACAAAAGCTAAAATGTGGTCTTGAGTGTATTCCACCAGAATGTAGAGAACATCTTAAAATCAGATTTCTTGGATTAAGCACTAATGACAGACGTTCTGATAAGCTGTGAGTTGGCATCAAGAACACCAATCATGAAGAACTCAAAAGATCATTAAGACAGGCATGAGTAGTTGGAATATTAAAGTGGATGTCAGAAGAGACTCTGTAACTTGTTTTAATTATGGAGTTTATAAGACAACTGGAAGAAACAATTAAGTCAAGTACCTGAATAGAAAATTTCAAAGGGAATCTTGGTAAATCAAAGTTGGTAAATCAAAAACATTATAATGAGTTGTGAAAAATTCTAGAGTTAGAAAACCGAAAAGGAATAACAGGATCTGCATATCTTAAACTGGAAGAGCTCAGAAAAAACCCTCAAGCTTTGGTTTGCAATCTTGAATGGGTTTAAGAGAAAAATATTGAACCATGTAGGAAAGCACCAAAAGAAGATAGAATCACAGAATCGCTGTACTAAAGAGAACAAGTCAGAATTCCACAATTTCAGAAAGTAGCATATGAGCATGAACCAATGGTACCGAAGGAAGAAGTTCAAGCTGTACTGCAAGCATTAACCAAAAGCAAGGCTACAGGAATTGAAGGAATACCAGTGGACATATTTTAACAAACTGACCAGGCAATGGAAACACTTGCCCATCTATACCAGGAAATTTGGAAGACAGTCAAATGACTGAAAGGGATCCATAGTTGTACCCAGCCTCCCCCCCTCACCAATGACTACTAAGCAGAATGTCCAAATTACAGAACAATATCTTTAATATCAGATGCAAATAAGATTTTACTGAAGGTCATTCAACAATAGTTGCAGCATTACATTGATGAGGGGCTTCCACAAGATAAGGCCAGATAAGGCAGCGTGGAAGAACACATTTTGTTGATGTCAAATGGATCTTACTTCAAAGCAAAACATGCCAGAAATATGTTTACTTCTGTTTCCTTTACTATGCAAAGTCACTGAACTGGGAGCATTAGAAAGTGTGGGTAGCCTTGAGAAGAATGGGAATTCCAAAACATTCCTTAGTGCTCATGATGAACCTATACGTGGATCAAGAAGTAGTTAGATGACTAGAACAAAGGAATACTGCATTATTCAAAATCAGGAAAGGGTGAATCAGTCTTGTGTCCTCTTATTTTTGTATTAAAACTGTATGCAGAGCAAATCAGATTATATGAAGAACTGTTTTTCAGGATTTGGGGAAGGGCTGTTACTAATGTATGATATGCAAATGACAGTCTTGTTGAAAGTGAAGAGGACTTGAAGCACTTGCTGATAAAAATCAAGGATTGCAGGGTTCAGCATGTATGGATTACAACTCAATGTGAAGAAGATCAAAATCCTCACAACTAGACCAATGTGGCAGTCATGTGCTTAGTTAATTTTAGGATTGAAATGTAGGGGTGGAATCTAGCCTGTTAATCTAGAGATAGCCATCGAATAACCAATGAGGCCTCTATGTAGGCATGGCTTTCTGCTAATATGCCTGGGAAATCTCACGCTATTTCCCTCATGAAGATGAGAAGTTATTCCCCCAGTTGTTGGGAATTAGAGAGACAATGAATCACAGACAAGACTAGATGGCAGCATCTGAAGAGCTAGAGGAGCTGGCAGAGAGACCTCATGGCTTTGCACTGATAGAGCCAGACCTCTGAAGCAGGGGCGGCCACATGGAGTCCTCTGCCAGCAATGAATTGCTTCTGCTGTTGATGGACCCTGAGCCCTGGAAGTGAGGAGCTATGTAGAGACCCCTACCAGTGCTGAGATTCTGCACCCACTGACCTGTGACCTTGTGAGTTGGAAGGAGACTTTATAGACTGATTTCGGGCATAGGGGTTAATATCAGACTTATGACTTTGAACTGAACTGGGCTCAATGCCCTGTTCCTCTTGTATATAAACCTTTTTCTTATAGCTATATGAGTGTCTATGAAATTTGTTCCTCTAGTCTCCCGGGACTAACACAACCAATATGTGAAAAAGAAAAAACTCACTGTCATTGAATCAATGCTGACTCATAGTGAGCCCCTGTGGCTTTCTGAGACTGCAATTATTTAAAGGAGTACAAAGTCCCATCTTTCTCCCTCCAATGGGCTGGTGGTTTCAAACTTTGGGCCATACAGAACGCAACCCAACACATAATTATTGCATTAGCAGTGTTACAGATTAACAGGTAACTTCATGATAGATGAAGAAAAGATTGAAATTGGCAAGAATTTTGCCTTCCTTGCATCAACATTTACTGCTTATAGAAGCAGAATTCCAGAAACCCAGAAATGGGATGTATAGGGTAAATCTGCTGCACAAGACCTCTTCAGACTGTTGAACGCAGGGAGATAGCTTTGAAAACATAAGTGCAATAGAACCAACCTCTATGCATGTGAAAACGGACATTGTATAAGGAATCCAATAGAGTATTGCATTTAAATTATGGTGCTCACAAAGAATATTGAATTTACTGTGGACTGCCAAAAGAACCACCAAAGGTGTCTTGGAAGAAGTAAAACCAGAATGTTCCTTACAGGAAAGGATAATGGTGCTCCCTCTCACTTACTTTGGACCTATTATCAGGAGAGACCAGTCTCTGGAGACCAACATCTCTTACTCATGTAAGAGAAATGTGTCAAGCCCTCCACAAGATGGGTTCTCACAGTGGCTGAAAAAATGCGCTCAGACATTGGCACAATCATGAAGATAGCACAGGACTGGACGGTGTTCCGTTCTCTTGTACACAGTGTCACTGTCGATAGGAAATGACTCCATAGCACTTAACAAGAAGCAAAAACAACAAAACAAACAATTCCATCACTATAGTACATTTCTTACAGTAATGTGCAAGATGCCTTTTTCATTAAAAGATGCAGACAGAGTCAAAACGGAGAATGAAAATGATAACAAAGCCTATTGCACAAATAGCTCATGGTATCTTGCAGAAAAAAAAAACCTACTCGTGCCCTGGTATTGCTGGCTGGCAGGAGCTGAATTGTCACAGTGGCTTCAGTAATGGGGTCAAGGGACCACTGGGACGGGGCTTCAGGACCACGCAGTGTTAGGCTCTGTTGCACATCTCGTTCACTATGGATCAGAAACTCTTTGATCCTGCCTAACAACAAATTCTGTCCAGCAATATTTTCTTACAAGGTGCTTTCATTCATTGGTGTGAGAAACAATAAATTAATGTTGATGATTTATTTATCTTTTGAGGATGCGCTGGAGTTGAAATGTACTGACTTTTACTTCTTAAAGGGGAGTTCCAGACCTTCCAAGGGTTCACAGTTGGCCTGGCCTTCACTTTGGTTGGACGAGCTTGTATAAGGGCTTTGAGATTCTTTAATTTGAGAACGATGATATCCGTACCTTTCCTCCTTTCACTTAAATTGCTCTTGCACTAAATAGCATTATTTTTTCAGTCCAACTGCAGTTGAAGACCTAGTTCTTTCCAGGTTTTCCAAGAACTCAATTCAGGCTGGATCAGAGATTGACTGTCTAATGGGGCAGTTCCTGGGTAACTCTGGCAATAGTCCAATAAGACTTGCTTCACTTTTCCCAGGTTAATGATATGTTTGCCTCACATGGGTCTCTTATTGCCTCTGTGGAAAAGGGCCTGCCACATACAAACTCAAATGGTCATCTCTTTCACACAGGGCAAAGGGAGACTCTTTCTCTCAAGAGCTACAGGGAGTAAATCTTTTCAATTATTGTGTCTCTACACAATAGGGTCTAATTGAGAAGCTGATTAATCTTCTTCCCCTTAAGAACTTTAGATGATAAGCCATATGCAGAAAATATTATGTGGCCAGTGCTTGGGAAAATGACTTCTTTTTGGCACAAATGCTGCCCATCATTAGGTTGCACACTCTTGGGTAGTCTGAACTTCAAGATAATTTCTTGTAACAATGTCTTAGCTATCTCAGTGACCCTCCATGTTCTGGTGGGTTATAGTTCATCCCGTCTTGTAAATGTATCAGCTAGAATGAGAAGGTATTTATATGCTTTATAATGCCCCATGGTAGTAAAATCTGCTTGTCAGTCTTATTCTGCCTTCCCTTGCACTGGCTGTAAAACAATAGAAAGAGTCTGATTCTCCCTTATGGATTATTCTTGAAAAGGGCACAAGCCTGAACTACATTCTTTGAACACTCTCTTAACTCTAAGAATAGATAATCCTCGAGCAGGTTGACTAGTAGAGATGGGCTAGTCTATAAGGCTGATCAGGAGTTTTCAGACAAACCTTGGATAATATAAGTTTTCTCCCCTTTAGCCGCCATCCTGTTACTTCTTTGACCACTCCTGGATCTTGCTCCCACTGTTGTTCTCCTGAGTCTTACTGTTTCTCACTTCCTTATAGAGACAGAGATTGGGTAACTATGGCAAGAAGAAATAACACAATCTTTTAAAATTTTTCATTTTTATTATTTATTATTAATTGGTAGTAAATACATACATCATACCATCCCATTGTTTAATCACATGAAGATTTGTACAATTGCCACCACAACCAGTTTCCAAGCATTCTTTTTCTTCCTGGACTCCTTAATATTGTCTCCCTTTGAGGAATGAGAGGAAAGTGGGTACGAAAGAGATGAGTATAGAAAAACAAAGGCATCAATCTGTCTTAAACATTTAAAACTTTGCCAGTTGACGCTCCCTCTGATGTACGCTGGATCTGATCTGTTTTTCAACATTTTCTGTATTTTTTTTTCATATTAGGTTGTATTTCAGAGGTGTTATAACATTGGTGGTTACCTTCATGAAGTTGGGTTTTGTGTTTTTTCTGTTTCTTGGTATATGAATCCCAGGATTGATGAATTATAGGGACAAAATTTAGAATAGGGATTTGGGGAGAGGGGTTCAGTGGGGTGGTGATGGTAAAGGGAAAAAATGTCACGAAGATAACCTTAAGGAAAGTTTTACATTTTGCTTCTAGGTCTGCTCTCAATTTTCCTGTGCTATCTCTCCTTCTCTTTGGTGCCCCTAGCAGTGTGTAACTGACACCTTAGCTGGAAGCTTCCTTGTTTGTGAAAGTCTACAGATCAGCTCTGTATTGATTCAGCTGACAGTAATCCCCTCTCTTTCCATATTTTGTCATAAGAGTGAACAATTTGCTGTCTGCATAACACTGAATATGCTTTCCTTTTACCAGCTCCAAAACCTTCTACTAGCTCTAAGACTCATGTAAAGGCAATGAGTTCTGTGTTCTGGACTGATGCACCCAGGGACTGCCACTACTTTCAGGCAGTGGAACCATCAGTATGCAACTTTATCTAGGCTTCAAAGCAGATATGCCTCCAGTCTGGGCTAAAGTCCTATAAATTAGAGCAACATGCCAACTGCCACTTTGCTTTACAATAAAATATTTATAGAGAAAAGAGGAATTTTTAAAGGCAGGCAGAACTAGTGCTAGAGCTCTACTCAGGGCTTGTTTGAGAACCTTATAGGCATTTTTTCAGGTGTCTCAGCAGCCCTGCTAACACTCCTCCATTGAGGTCCTCAGAGAGAGGTATAGAAACATTACTGAAGTTGGAAATGCAGATTCCATAGGGGCCAGCCATGCCTAGAATCTCTCTCAGTAGTATTTTAGTTTTTTTTTTGGTCTAGGTATACAACAAATGACTTGGATTCTATCACACAGCAGCTTCATGTCTCCTGGTTATAAGTGAATCCTAAATACTATATGCAGGACAAGCACAGCTGTGACTTTTCTTTAGAAAGGTTAAATCCTTTCCCCTTAGTAAACATAGCTTTGGTGTCTCACACAGAGGCATCATAGGGCTGGCTACAGATTGACAGGTCATCTACATATTGCAAGACGGTGCTTGGTGGTGCTAGTCTGAACAAGAAAAGCATTTCTCCCAAAACATGTCCAAATCATAGACATGTTGGAGAATCATAGAACCCTTCTGTCCATTGAAATTGTCCAAGTCTTATAGACTTGGGAATCCTCCTTTCAAAGGCAAAAAGGGGTTGAGAGCATTCATGCAGAGGGATTGGAAAGAAAGTTCCTTGAAGTCTAAAACTGCAAAGGGTGGGGCACTTGAAGGAATGCTGCTGTGCCAGCAGAGTATAAGGATGTGCCATCAATGTGTGCCATGGGTTCACTTGTTCCGTGATTACTGTCAGTCTTGAACCACCCTCCGTTGTCTATTGGATCTTAGGACTGCTAAAATGGGAGTATTAGACAGAGAGCATCTTTCTATAATCGTACCTGCCTCCTTAAGTGGACAGATGATGAGAGTCCGAATTAGGATTCCTTGAGGCAAAAGCTTATATTGATGTCTCATAGAATAGCCTGCCCCAGGCTTCCATTTAATAATTACTTTACATTGACGGGTTTTGAAGACTTTCAATCTAGCCAAAGCTGAAGGTCAATGTCATGAATGTCAGGCAAGAAATCTGCCTCCTCTGAAGCTTTATTGATGAACAGAAAGCTAGGTTCAGATGTGGAAGTCATCTGTGTTTCTAATTTAAATTTTAAAAAGCTCTTCCAAAAAGCTCAGTCAGGGATTCAGGAACAACTGAAAATGGATATAAGAATAAAGAGTCTTCCCAGGTGCAGAGCAGATGGAGATGTGACGCCTCATAGTTGGCAGCCTGTTAATGCCAGCGACATGGAGGTAGGAGAAGTCAAAAGAACACAAAACTACTTCAACATCAAGTATGCAACTCTAGTTTCCAGCAAGAAGTGCATAGACTTCCTGGCACCATCCTCACCCACCCACAGCTCCTCAAGTTTGATGTCGATGATGCTGCCAGAAAGAGCTGGAGATCTCGGGCCCCACGAGGCGACACTGTCTGTCACCACCAAGGTCCTTTTGGGACCATAATGAGTCACCAACTCAATCTTTTGGGACCATATTTATCTCGGTGCTGTGTTCCCACACTGGAACACTGGGAAAGCTTCCCTTCATCTCTTGTGTAGAGGACCTCTTCTATGTCATTCACACTGGATATGGGTAAGCATCCCCCAGCCATAACAGACTACAAAGGTAGCGGCTGCAGGGGTTAAATTGAGCCATCATGCGTTGGAGACGTAGAGGGGATACAAGCTGTAACAGCAGCCCCAGTAAGTTTAGCTTTCTGTCTTATTGATTTTTCTTCTCCAAATCCTGACTGTTTTACACTAAAGTTGCTGCCTTTCAGACTTCATTTAGGTCACTATGGGATCTTATACACTTTAGTTTCCTATGTATGTCCTCACGAGACTGATTCATGATATGGGTATTTTTAAAATCTCTCACATCAGGTATATTTGAATTATCAATCTTTGAATTGTTGCTCCTAGACAATTTCTTTTTTATTAAAAGCTATTTTATTGGGGACTTATACATCATTTTTCACAATACATAAATACATATACTGTGCTAAGAACCTTCGCGTATGTGCTGCTGTTATCATTCTCCAAATATCCGCTTTTCCAGTTGAGCTCCTGATATCGGCTTCCCATCCTTTCCCCTCTTCCCCTAATCTCCCTTGCCCACCAACTCTCAATACTTCATAAATTATTATTATTCTGTCATATCTTATATTGCCCGAACTGTCCCCCATCCCACTCCTTTGATGTCCATCCTCCAGATAGGAGATTATGTGTAGATCCTTGCAGTTGGTTCCCTCTCTTTACCCCACTTTCTCTCCACGTATCCAGTAGCTCCAATCTCACCATTGGCCCCAAGGGATTCATCTGTCCTGGGTTCCCCATATCTCCAGCTCCCCTCTCTACCAGTGTACCTTCTCCAGTCCAGCTAGATTTGTAAGGTAGAGTTGGGACCATGATAATTGGGAAGAAGAAGCCTTCAGGAACTAGAGGAAAGTTGTATGCATCATAACTGCCTCCCTGAACCTTGACTGGTCTGTCTCCACACCCTGTAAAGGGGTGATCAATTACCCATCAGTGGGACCCCACCCTACTCTCCCCCTCATTCTTAATGATATGATTCTTGTTCTTTGTCGCTCGATACCTGCTCCCTTCAACCCCTCTTGATCACACAAGATGGCATGCTTTTTCCATGTGGGCTTTGCTGCTTCTGCGCTGAACAGCAATGCGTTTATCTTCAAGTCTTTGAGACCAGACACTTAATCATTTGAAATCTGGGCAGCATTCATTTCTTCCATTCTGTTTGCCTCTGTATCCATTTGTCTTCAGCAATCTTATTGGGAATCAATTAATCCATTGATTTTGATTTTTGTTTTTTGATGCCTGAAATCTGGTTGTTTCAGCACCTCATGATCACACAGCCATGTGAGCTTGTTTTATCGTGGACTTTGTTGCTCCTGAGCTAGACGACTGCTTGTTTACGCTCAAGCCTTTAAGACCCTAGACACTGTATCTTTTGATAGCTGGGCACCACCAGCTATCTTCACCACTCTTGCTTATGCTCCCAGATGTCTCAGTAGGTGCCTTGGGGAGGTGTGCACACAGTGATAAGTTTTGTCTCCCACCTCCCACCCCGTTTGATTCCTGTTGCCTAGTTCTTTCAACACCTTGTGGCCACACTGGCTGGTGTGCTTCTTCTGTGTGGGAATGGCCACTTCTTAGGTAAATGATCTATTGTTTATCTTCATGCTTTTATGACTCCAGGTGATATATCCTTTGAGAGCTGGGCCCAATCAGCTTTATTCACCACATTTGCTTATGCACCCATTTTACTTCAGTGATCATATTGGGCCAGTGAGCATCGTGGAATACCAAATTCATGGATCAAATTCTTCTTGCATTGAGCTCATTGACAATTTCTGAAAGCTCCCAGGCTCTCTCAACTTTGCCCTGGACCACCTCAGCAAATTTTGAATAATTTAATCTCAATGTCCTTTACTTCTTCAGCATGGCAGGTTTTCATGTAATGTTGAGCAGTCTCCCCTCTGGCCCTGTCAAACTCACTGTGGTTTCTGTTTAGGGACAGCTAGGATTCTGTCCACTGAATCTGCATTGATAGCATGCATGCGGTCAGCTGTTTGTCTAGCAGCCTACATTGCTTCTCATTAGTGCGGTAGAAGTAAGCTAGGAGGATAATGAGGTCCTTTCAGGTCAACTAAAAATAGTCCCTATGTGGAGAACTTCTTCAATACATCCACCAGCTTTGTTAGAAAAAGTGCCTCTATAGTCCTTGTGCATTTATAAGTCTCCTATACTCATAAGGACCTGCAATTTCATGACATTTCCTTAACTTGTGCTGGTTTTTGTAGGGGACATAGTGCAGGAACTTGTGCCACTCCTTGTACGGGACACAGTGTGAGGTAGAGGGCTCCCTCTATGCCTGGAATGAGCACTAAGCTGGTTGTTGCTGCATCCTCTATTGGCACTGTTGGCTCTGGCAAACAAAATGGGGGCAGAAATTTCTCAAGGGTTTGGCTTGAGTTGGGTCAGCTGGAACTGTTGGGGAAGATTTTGTACCTAGATCTTTATGCTCTCTATGGAGCCTAGAGGTTTGCATGTAAAGCAGTTCACTCCATTTTCCCTCTTTTTGATAAACAAGGCTAACTGCAAAATTGTATTTTAACCTAGAGATCTATTGGCTGGCCAGACTTGACTTTAAGTTGTTACAAAGTCCATACAAAAGGAAATAATTTTCTTCAGTTTCCGGGGTTCTTAAGTAAATTCTGGGTTTCTGGCTCTTTAACAGGGATCCCAAAAGGTTCTGGACAGGCACAGAGGTATTCAATCCCATGTATGCTAAATATGACACAGCAGAAGGAGGTGATTTTGAGTCCCAGGCACCAGTATCCTGGGGTTGGAGCTCTTCAATTGGCTGTACCTCTTGAAGGTACAAGAAGGTGCCTCTCTGTCAGCTTCCTTGTCTCCCTCTGGGGAAGGCTTCACTGGCTCCTCAGGTGGGAGTCCCTCCTGGACTGAGGTGGGAATAAGTGGGTGCAGAGCAGCTAATTGCTTGCCCACCTCTTCTCCCCAGACAGTTTCTCCTCAGTAGGCAAAAGCTTGCAGTTGCATGTAAGTGATATTTCTTAGCTTTCACATAACCCTTGAAGCAGAAAAAATTAAATTTTGATAAATGCCCACTGGCTACACTAACATCTCACAAACCTCTAAAGGGCATTTCCCTTTCCCAGGGTTCTCATATGGATGGCCTATAATAGAGAACTTTGTAGTTAATGAGTGTAGGACTATGCCCTGAGCCATACACAAAAACAATCCGAATTAAGGACCCCCATGGCCAGAATTTGCAAAATTCTCTCAAGATTATAATAAAAGCCAACATGTTTTGAGTATCAAGTCTCCCGGGGTGATATTTCCTTAAGGCTACCACAAGACAAAATAATTCCTCCTGAACTAAAGACTCTAGCCACTAACAATGCTCAAAATCAGCCAAAAATTGGAAAAGACTCCTGCTGGATCCCTCCAGAGTAATGTCTATAAAGACCTTTAGAGGAAGAGGAATCCAAATCAGGAGCTCATGAAACCTAGTATAGTTGATGAGCATCTATTAAAATTTAACCTTTCTGCTTGGAGTACTATGAAGAAGCTAAGAAACACCACTTACATCCAACTGATAAGACTCTAAAGACTTTGTAATTTATTGCAAAATTCACAGAGCAATCAGCACTCCCCTTCTGGTTGCCTTAGTTACCAGCTGACAGGGCTGGTAGGGTAACTTGTAGGCAGAAATTGATGAACAAAAAGTGAAAAATCTCTGTCAGGAAAAGCTTCAGCTCTAGCAGAAATATGAAAAAAAAATTTCTTATCTCCTCTAAATCCATGCCATGGACCAGAGAATGTGCTGCTTGTTATGGTATGAGGACTTCTCAGATTGTTACTCATAAAGCCAGTCTCAATCGTATTCGGTGTCTCAGAATTCATGTTCCGTGATGGGGGAAGAGTGCAGGCCAACAATGAGCAGCTGATGAAATCACTGCATGAACCTTAAGTATTTCTGGACCACTGTATGTGAATTCAGAAACAATCAAATTTAGATATATTCTTGGCACCAGAGAGGGACTCATGCACTTTCAGTCTCATAAATAATTTTAATTTAAAGAAGGTGAGAAAGTGAAGGTGAGGAATCAGGATAAAGGGTGAACCAGAGGGAACAAGTGAGAGATCACAAAACACAGAGCAAAATAAAGTGTAAAGGCAGGTAGTCAGGGAGCTTTTAAATCCCCCAATAGATTACCCCTAGAACTGCACAAACCTTGTTGAAGATGTTATTTCTGAGGATTTTATCTCTATCCTACATGAGCGCCCCGATGTGATGTTCATGTCTGGGTTGTTGTCCATGGAGGAAATAGCATGGTCCACCTGTGTGATTTGCAAGGAGTTAGAGAGAAGCCATGCTTGCACACACACCGAAACAAAGTGTCAAGACAAGATTTAAAAACAAGCAGGATAACTGAAAAAGAAATTAAGTGGGTCCTTCTCTTGAGGTAAGTTGGACTCCCAGCTAAGGCAATACCTCTAGATTTAAATAATCAAAGAGGAGCAGGATCAAAGTTCTTCAGATGACTAAGCAGTTCTTTACTAAGTTGCTCTATTTGACCTTGGGTCTCCTGCCTAGCTTCTTTCGACATTGTCTTAGCTATAACTCCTTGTCAGTACATTTCAGATTTATTGCATACTACAATTCTATGTCAGGATGCTCCAGATATTCACCATGGCCTGGATTCCAGGTCAAGATGTTTACCAGGTCTGTTCACACATCACTTACTCACTCCCTTAGCAGACAGAAGTGCCTGTTCTGTGTCTATCATTCACCTCATCATTTCCACTCTTTCAAATTGTCTACAGCCTTAAAGTACACTTAAATGTCTACTTCGGAGAATTAGTCCAGCTCAAATTCAGGCTCTCTGTTTCAGAGTTCACATAGAACATAATAACGATGCTTTATCAGACACTAATTTCCCAAACATTATAGAATTGCATTCTATAATCAAACAAATTCAATACTCTTAGTGTTAAATCTACTTGGGGGAGCTTTGAAATGCTCATTGGCATACTAGAAGTCTTTAAATAAATTTCTTTAACTCTTATTCTATCGCTTTTCAAAACATTATGTCTATTTCCGGGCATTCCTATAATGACATCAAGACAACTAGATTCAGTAGACTAACTGGAGCCCCATGTTGGGTTGTGAGCTACCACAAGTCCAAGAGTTCAAAATTACCAGCCGCTCTGTAGAAGCGAGACACAGCTTTCAAATCCATGCAAGAGTTGGAGTCTCAGGACCCCAGAGGAGCAGTTCTACCCTGGCCTATCAGCTCACTCTGAGTTGGAAAAGACTTAATGGCAGTGAGTTTTTTGAATAAGTAAAGAATGTATTTGCAAGTTCATGTGTTTATTATAAAATAAGTACTTAAAATCATTGACTTGTAGAAAAATAAATAGCAGATATTATAGACTTATTTACTATCTATGTTAGGGTTGACTAGATCAAAAAATTCATAGACACTTATATGTGTATAAAAAAGATCTTTATATACAAGAGCAATTGAATATTGAGAAAACATTTCATCCCAGTTCAGATCAAATCCATAAGTCCAATATTAGCCCATATGTCCGATACGAATCTACGAATTCCTCTTCATATTCATACAGCATAGGCGATGATGCCAAATGCAGGAATTCATGGGCCAGTGGGTAGAAAGCCTTATGGGGGCAGTGGCAGCGCAAGCATCTCATCGCTGACAGGGGTCTCCACGTCGCTGCTCCAGCTCCAGGCTCCAGCACAGTTCTATGTGTCTTGTCTGCTGGACTCCCTCCCAGAGAGCGAATGTGTGCCGCCTCCAATGAGCTATTAATCTCCTTAGCACATCCAAATGAAGTCATCAAGCTGCGACCTGACTGACAGGCTGAACTCTGCTGCATTCACTCTTAAGTCACAAATTGAAAACAGATCATTTAACTACCACATCATTTTAAAATAACACAATATTTTTTTGGTGATCCAGAAGATCAGAGAAAGTTTTCTAAATAATTGATAATTTATTTTCTCCAGGTTTGAATCCAAACCTTTACAACATTTTTCACATTGGAGGTGAACTTTTTTTCACTCCTGTTTAGATATGAAGGTATTAAAAATTTTATTGCCATGATAACAATTAGCAAGCAAAGCAAATTAAGTTGATAGGTGTATCTCCGTGAACAGGACCATCAAAGAGCAAAGGGTGAAAAAAAACCTTAATAAACTGATATTCAAAGATAGAGGACCTACACCAATTAGCTTCAGGTATTGTCATTTTTGACAGGTGAACACATAAAATAACAATGAAAGGCTTGGCAAAGACAAAAGAAGACGCCAACCAAGCTTCTAACAATGGCATGACAATTTGTGTCCTTGAATTTTTGCCGATGCATTTTGCTGTGAGAAGAGCAATTGGCTTTGCACTGGAAAACAGTGAAAAAATCCACAAAGCTCAGTTTTCATAAATCAGCAGGCTAAGCGCAAATAAATTTAGAATTCAATGAAATCTTGAAAAGTGCTTCTGAATTTTATCTGTCAGATGTAAAAATACACACAAATTCTTAGGAAAGAATTAAAATAAATCTTTAGAATTTTTCTCCACTCAAGCAACTGTATCAAATATGATGATATAATAATAATACACATATCTTGGGAAACAAATGTCAAAATATCATCCAGGTATTGAAATTATTAGGAATGACTTCAAAATAATTATAGCTATTGTAAAAATGTTTAAGGGTTTATAAAAGAAATTATAGACATACTTCAGCTTCTTTTTTTGCTTCTTTTTATAAATTAATACATATAAATAGAAGTCTTGTAGAAACCTGCTGCCAAACAGGTCTATGACTGCCATCTTGCCAAGAATATGCGTTCATTAAATGTCTAGCGATGTCTTTGTAATTCTCGCAATAGCCTGAGCTTTTAATAACGCTATTGCACACTTAATAGACTATAATTTCTTGTACACATAACATTTACATGCATAGGTAAACCTAAAATTTATGTGATTCATTTAGTTATAATTATCACTTTATTGCAGTGGTCTGAAACAGCCCATAATAGCTGAGAATGATGCCTGTATATTTTTCAAATCTAGCCTCAGCAATGGTATCCACCATACTTTTATACAACATGACCTTAACATCATTCTTTCAGGAGATATTGTCTACATATCTGCACTTAGATCTCAGGAGGCTCACATTCTTTTGAAAAAGAACGTTATGTTGATGATTTATTTCTGAGGCTAAGACAGAAAAGACATAGACTTTAGCCTACTTGAATTCACAAAGTAAAGCTTCCTCATGCTGAATATCTTAAGCTGTGAGAAATCCAAATCACATGGTGAAAGCCAAATCATTTAGGGGGATATTTCATTCAAAATCCAATAGTTTGAAATTATATTAGCCCAAGTGCAAGATATGACCCTTCAGCTATTTTCAAACTTTAATAATAAGAACTCATTATCATGGAACAATTATAAACGGCTTCATCTAAAAAGTGAAGTTTATTGATACATTTTGTAAATTTTGCTAGCCTTTTCTTCTCGATTCACATGATCTTCAAAATCCTTTTTAACTCCTTCAAAACAATCCAGATTGCCACTGCCAGCCTACTTCATTTCACTGTCAGAATTGGTATGCCTTCTTCTGTGACTTTTCTTTCCTCCAAGGAACATGTAAGGCAAAGGGAATTGGAGAGTGATAGATACAACCCTTTTGGACAATGGCTTGACATCATGTCTGATTCAGGACTTGCCTATTGATGCAAGGATTTTCCTTCAACCAAAAGTGAGTTCATTTTCTATGACAAAGATAGATGCTTTATTTCAAATTAGTCTGCATGACAACCCTTAAAAAGTGCCACAATAATTTCAATATTTTCAGAAACAGACAAAACTGCCCCACCACAGTATGGATTTTTAATTTCAGGTTGCCAACTCTGAATCTTAGAAGACTTGCTTTGGCTTCTTCTTGTCCAAGCCACAATATGTTTATTTGGTTGATATTTCTTAGTACACGCTTCCATCAGCTCCTTGCAGGAAACCACAAAGTAGAACCCGTTTTTGAACACATTGAAGTCTCTTCCAAACTGAAACCAAGACCTGACATCAGTTAGTTTATCAGAGCAGTTCTGGATGAGCAACAAGGCAGTTTTAATAAAGCAGCGGGTTCAAAGTGGAAGAGGTTCCCATCTTTATCTCTATTTTAAGAAACTCAACTGTAACTTGAAATGTTGAGTTCTTCTCCCTCTTTTCCCCAAGTAAATTCTATCTTAGCTGAATGGTCCAGTCAAAAATGATATAACACGTGAAATAGGATGAGAGTTTCCTCATGGAGACATCATCATTCAAACTTCTGGGGCTGTCTGACCTGTGTCCTGGAAGGCTCTGGTTTCTGTGAGCCACGCCCCATCCTCTCCTTGGCACACCTTCTCCATTGCCACCACCACCACCACCACCAACTCCTACATCTCTGCTGGAGCCACAGGGAGCAGCCAAGAGAGCTCGCAGAACTACTGCCCCTCACTCAGACAACGCCCCTTTGCGCCTGACCTCCTTCTTGACAGAATCACTACACAACTGTCCCCCTCCCTACAAAACCCTGCCGGAATGGCAGTCTGAAACTGTTCGCCATCCAGTGGCCCTCACCTGTCCTCCTCACTGCCATCAGCATCACTACTTCCCCCTTTGAAACAATTATAAACTACCCTGATGTGATCTACCCAAGTTACTGACACCCAAAACCTGCAGTTATAGGATTATGAATCTTTAAAATTTTAGGATAGATTAGGGTATTATGGGATACCTTATTACAGCACAGTAATAGTAATGGTAATAGCTATAGTGCTCTGCAAAAGAGACAGATTTCACAGGGTGAATTCAAGATATCCTAAAACTTAAATACAAAAATGAGCCAAGTAGATTGCACAGCTTTCAAAATAATTATTCTATTAAACAAAATATCATATCTTTTTAAACCTATTTTTCATGAAACATGAAAAATATAAGCCATCTTCGGTTAAAAATAAGCAGTGAACAGGCATACAGATTATGGCTTTAATAGTCAAAGTTTCTGAAACAAAGAACTTTTAACATGATAGTATAAGCATAATTTATTAAGCTTCTAATATAGTACTAAAAATTAAAGGAACATACACACAAATATGATTAATTTAGTAGTCAGGTAATGCCAAAATAAAGATATTTATAAACACCAGAATGGAAATTTGGGGAATAAAAATTACATTAACTGAAGTGATGATGTGAATAGTCTCAAAAATTTTTTGAGACAGAGGAATTACTTCTCCTTTAGGCAAATAAAAAGTAGTATTCAAAGAAGCAGAAAGAAAAAAAAATCATAGTCCCTCAAAGATCAGCGGGACACAGCCATCTCTCTATGTGGCTGGTTGGATTTAAATACTAGCTTTAACACTATATGGCAATTTTTTTTATAAAGTTAAAGCTTTATCATCATTTTCCTGGACCAACTTCAAAAAGAAGGCTATATTTGAGGCCATTAGTGTAACCACTGTGTCAGTTTAATACATTGAGGATCTCTTTTTTTTGGATGACCCTAAACTTTGTCAAACTTAGTATTTTTTCCAGGGAATCGAATACCAATACCAACAATATTTAATGGATATTCATCTATTACAAAAGATATCAGGAGATCTAGGTCTAGCTATAATGACTCCAAGTGTATATCTAGTTGACATAAAGTCATTTAACTATCAAATGGACAAAATGAGGGAGAAATCACTAATATCTCATGTGAGTACAATTTTGCTGAAGATAATTCAAGTGCAGTTATATCAGTTCATCAATAGGGAGCTACACACAGAAGAGGACAAGAGATGCTGACACAAAATTAAACTCGACTGAGAACAAAGAATACCATACACGTATTTAATTTTGTTTTATCAGCTATTCAAAGTCATTTGACCAGGTGGATAATGACAAGCTATGAATAATATTGTGAAGAATGGGACATCTAAAACACTTAATTGTGCTTGCTCACATCCTGTACCAACAGTTTTTAGAGAATAGTAGTCTAGTACATATTTTAAAATCTGGAAAGATGTGTGTCAGTCTTGTGTCCTTTCACTACATGTACTTTTTCTGTATGCTAAGAAAATAATGAGAGAATCCAACTCTATAAAGAACACAGTAGCGGGATTAGAGCAAGGCTTCTTAATAACTTGTGATATATAAATGACACAACTTGCTTTCTGAAAGCCAAGAGAACTTGAAGCACTTACTAATGAAGATAAAAGAAGTGAGCATTCAGTATTAAATATCACAACTTAGTGTGAGGAAAATAAAAAATCTCACCCCTGCACCAATAGACATTATGCCAAATGGATGGAGATGTAAATTGTCAAGGATTTCATTTTTCTTGAATGCACGATGAATTATGATGAAAGCAGCAGTTCAGAAATCAAGCCGCACATTTCACTGGGCAAATCTACAGTGCACAACTCCTCCCTAAAATGTTAAAAATCCAAGAGGATTTCTCAAGTTGAGGACTAAGGTTTGTCTGACCCACACCATGACAGTTCCTATCATCTAACATGCATGTGAAAGCTGGAAAATGAATAAATAAGACAACAGGATAATTGATAAATTTGAAGTGTGGTAATGATGAAGAGTATTGGAAATACCATGGATTGCCATAAGAATAAACAAATATGCCTAGAAAGAAGTACAGTTAGACTCGCCATTTTTTTGCTTGCATTTACAGCTGTCTCTTCTCTGTTTGAGTAGTGTCCCATCAGCAAAGAAGGTCCCCAAAGCTTTACTCTGTCCAGGCCATTTTATTAACTCTTCTCTAAGAAGGCAGCTCTTCCTCAGTCATATTTTGAGTGCCTTCCAACCTGATGGGCTCATCTCCTGGCATAAAATCTGGCAGTGTTACACTGCTCTTCATGATGTTTTCTGTATCTGACAATGTTCTGATGCAGCTCATAAGGTTTTCAGTGGGTTGGGCCTCCTACTCCCACCACCAGAGAGCAGTGATGCCCACCTCCCAAAAAAAAAAAGATTTTTAGTGGGTTATTTCTCAGAAGTAGACAGCTCATTCTTTCTTGGTTGTCTGTTTTCTCCTCAGGAAGCTCCACTGAAACTTGCCCACCTTTGAGTGACCCTCCTGTTATTGGAAAAGCCAGTGACATAGCTTCCAGCATCATAGCAATATTCCAGCCACTGCCCTACAACAAGCTGACAGACAAGTGGTGAAAAACATATTTGGCATAATATAAGTAGTAATAATAATAATAAGCTGTATTAATACTGTTATCATGTACATTGCTAAGTTAAACCTATTGGCTATAATAAACCATTCAGCTATTATATTGGAAATGGTTTGAATGTTGCTATGATGCTGGGAGCTATGTCACTGGTTATGCTGGAACTCACACAATCAACAGGAATGGTGTTGCATTCAAAATCTATTTTGAGGTACACTGAAGTCTGCAATACAATTATAACTAACCACATTCAAGGGAAATCAATCAATACAATAATTATGGAAATTTAAGTACCAATCACATAAGCTAGTGATGAAAATTGAAGAATTTTACCAACATCATCAGTGTGAAATTGACCAAATGTAATCAAGATGGATGAAAAATTATTGATAATTGTAATGCAAGACTTAGAAACAAGATAAAATAACAGTTGAAAAATATGGCCTTGGTGATAAAATGACAGAGATTGCATGATAGGATTTTGTATGAACAGTGACTTGAAAAAAGGGGACTATTCACATGGATTTCTCTAGATAGAATACATAGAAATCAAATTGACGACATGTGTGGTAAGAAGTGTCTATGCAGAAGTTCAATATTGAAGAGTAAAACCAGGCCAGGGACTGACTGTGAAAAAGACCAATGGCTCATATGTAAGTTCAGGTTGAAGCTGAAGAAAACTAAAACAAGTACACACATGTCTAAAAAGACCTAGAATATACACCACCAGAATGCTGAGAACATCTCATGAACTGATTGGCTGCATGGACAAATAATGGCAGAAGCTCTGAGGAGCAATGGGAGGCACCAAGAACATCATTTACGAAGAAAGCAAATGATCAGGAAGAATACAAGAAAGGAAGAAGAGATCCGGCATCACTTCATATCAGAAAAGACTCTTAAATGTGTTTTTAATCATGTAATAACTAAGGCAAATCACAGAAATAATGAAGTTAAAAAAACTGGAGAAAATTTCAAAAGTTAGATCGAGAAGACAAAGTAAAATATTATAATGAAATATGCACCGCCCTCCTGTTTCAAAACCAAAAAAAGAAGACAATATTTAACATATATTAATCTAAAAGATCTCAAGAAAAAATCAAACCTCAAGTTGCAATATTGAAACATTCTAGGGGCAAGATATTTGTAGCAGTCACTGATCTGTGTCAACTTCAGTACTGGAAGTGTAGGCATGGAGTCTAACCTGTCAATCTGCAGATAGCCAATGAGATCTCTGTGTGACATGGCTTCCTCCTGAGAATTCTGGGGAGTCTCTCAGTAATTCCCATGTGGAGGTGAGAGGCTCGATTCAGTTATTTGGAGACACTGAACTGAGAAGACAAGATGGCAGCATAGACCTGGAATCCTAGGAACAGGAAAAGCCAGAGGAGGAGCCACATGGACTTACCTTGATGGAATGAAACCTCTGAAGTCAGAAAAAGCACAGAGAGACCCCTGCCAGTGCTAAGATGCTTCTACCACCAATGAATACTGCTGATGGACCCAGAGCCCTGGAAATGAGGAGCCATGGGGAGACCACTGCCAGCACTGGCATGCTTCTACTGTTGGTGGATACACAAGACTCTGCACCCACTGGCCTGTGATTGTCCTGGTGTCATTGCACACGCTTCATAAGTCGGAAGGAGACTTTCCAGACTGGTATCAGACATATGGGCTAATATCAGACTTAAGACCTTGGACTGGACTGTGTTGGGATAATTTCTCAATGTTCATTCCTCTTGTATATAACCTCTCCTTTATACCCATATGTATGTTTATGAATTTGTTTCTCTAGTCTACCCAGAGTAACATAATATTGAATGATTCAGAAAATGTCAAAAGGAATAGAAAGAATAGTGAGAGCCATTGTGCCCAAAGTCAGCATTCTATCATTTCAGGAAGCTGAATATGAGTAAGAACCAATGGTGCTGAAATAAAAAGTCCAAGCTGCACTAAAAGCATTAGTCAGAACCAGGCTCCGGGAATTGATGGAATACCAATTTGAAATGTTTCAGCAGCTTGATGAAGCACTTGAATAAATCATTCATCTATATGAGGAAATTTGGAGGATAAATATTTGGCTAACTGACTGCAAGATATCCAGTGGGTACAGTTTGTACAAGACTGTACCAGTTCCAAAGAAAAGTGACCCAACAGAATGTTCAAATTATACAATAGCATTGATATCACTTGCAAGTAAAGTTTTGCTAAAGAACATCCAACAATTTTTGAAGCAGTATATTGACTGGCAGCTGTTAAAGGGTTAGACTGGTTTCAGAACAGGTCTTGGAATAAAGTGCTGATGTCAGATGAATCTTGACTGAAATCAGAGAATACCAGAAGCATGTTTTATTCATTAGACCAATACTTTCGAACTGTGGATAGTCTTGACAAGAATGGGAATTCCAGAACAGTTCCTTGTGCTCACTCAGAACTTATACATGGATTTAGAGGCAGTTGAACTGAGCAGAAAGCGCTGCATGACTTAAAAATCAGAAAGATATGCTTCAGGGTTGTATCCTTTACCTATGTTTATTCAATTTATGTTCAAAGCAAATCATCAGAGAATCTGTATTATATGAAGAAGAATGTGGAATCAGGATTTACGAAAGCTTATCAATAAGCTGTTAAATGTAGATAACAAATCTTGCTTTCTGAAAGTGAGGAGGACTTGAAGCATTTGCTGATGAAGATCAAGGATTGTCTTTGGATTACAACTCAATGTAAAGAAGACTAAAATCCTCACAACTGGAAAAATAGCATCATAATAAAAGGAGAACTGTTTGAAATTGTCGAACACTTTGTCTTGCATGGATCCGCAATCAATGCTAATAGATATAATAATCAAGAGATCAAAAGACATAATCTTTGGTCTATCTGCTGCACAAGACCTTTTGAAGGTTTTGAAAAGCAAGGCGACTTTGAGAACTAATGTACACTTAACCCAAACGCAGGTTTTTCGATTGCTTTATATGCTTGTGAAAGTTGGACATTTAATAAGGAAGATTGAAAAGGATCAATGCCTTCGAGTTCTGCTGCTGGTGAAGAATATTGAAAGTTCCATGGACTGCTAAAAGGACAAACAAACATGCATTGCAAAAAGTAAACCCAAAATGCTCCTTAGAAGAGAGAATAGTGAGACTTCATCTTACACAGTTCAGACATGTGGTCAGGACAGACAAGTGTGTGGGAAAGGACACCATGCTTGGTAAAGTAGAGGGGCCACAAAAAAGAAGGAGGGCCCAAGCATAGAAACGATTGTGAGGATGCCAAAGAAGACAGCAGTGTTTTCCTCTGTCATGCCTTTGGTTCGGAATGTATTTGATGGCACTTCGCAACAAAAAAGTGACTGCAGTCCGGCTTCCACAGCTTCCTTGTTGCAGTGTAGTTTAAAGTCCTGAGCTGACTCTATCCCTGCTACCGGAGGGGCCCTTAAGTTGGTTCATGCAGGGAAGTGCTACCTTCCTTCCTCTGTCTTCCTATTAACACACACCATCTGCCCCCAGGGCTGGCCATGTGCCCAGATACAGCCAGTTGTTCTACATGCTCAAGCCCCTAAGCTACAGGCAAGAAAGTAGAACAGGAACAACTTGTGAGATGGTAATTTGATATATTTATATTGAACATATACAAGGATATATGAAAGTAAGTAAAACAATATTGCTACTAGAACTCCAGTTCATAAGTACATGGGGCATATTTGGAAGGTACTCTAAGGAGTCTAAGATTTTACTGGGATAACTTGTCTGAAGTCTCCATTAATCATGGAAACAAGATCAATCACATTTTATTTGGGGGAGGGGAATCCATGCATATATGAACTGGAATTTTTTTAGCAATTATTTTGATGTAAGAGTTTTCAGTATATAAGAAGCTTTTTAAAAATTAATGGTAAAATGGAATAAAAGAGAAAAAAAGGGATTTTTTTCCATGAACTTTTTGAAGATCCTTCACATGAAACACAAAATATGCAGTATCTTAAAGTAAGGAAATTACTTCTCTTAAAGTAATATTAGTGTTAGCTTTTATCCACAAATTATAGTAGTCATGGTAATAAATATTCTCAGTGATCTATCATTGGATTTAATCTCAGGTGAACATTAATTATCTGGGTGACTGTAAACAACTCATAGATTCTTCATATATACAATAGGGGAATCCAGCCAGATGCTGTCTTCACATCACACGGTTTTAGTTAGTCCACCATTACCATGGAAGCTCAGGATCTACTCAAAATAGTTTGAAAACTATTCATTCCTGTCTTTTTTGTTTTTGTTTTTTTGTTTTTGTGGGCCTCTCTGCCCTCTGTTGGTTGTGGGAGCCACCCAGTGCCACTCCTGAAGAGCCGCCGCTGGATTTGAACTGCCAAGCGCTCGGGCCGCAGTCCTGCACTCAACCACTGACGCCACCGGGGCTCAGCCAATTTTGAAGTTTTTATAACCTCAATGTATATTTCCTTGTAAGACAGGAAAGAGGGCTGAGCCCCGGTGGTGTCAGTGTCTGAGTGCGGGACTGCAGCCCATGGGCTTGGCGGTTCAAATCCAGCGGCGGCTCTCAGGTGCGGCACTGGGTAGCTCTCATGACCACCAGAGATCAGTGATACCCAAACAACAACAACAGCAATAACAACAACAAACTTTAAAATTCCAGGGTTTAATTATGAAATAGTATCTAGTCTAGAAAAGAGCAATCATGTTTGATAAAGTAGAAGCCAGAGAGGGAGAAAACCCTACATTTTATGTGTTGACACAGTGGCTTCAACATGTGCTCAACATGGGCTTCAATGGGCTCAATCATGACAATGATTGTAAGGGTGGTGCAGGATGGTCAATATTTCATTATGTTGTTAGCAGGGTTGTTATGAGTTAGAACAGATTTGACAGCACCTGATGACAGTAACTATTATTCTTCATATCATCCCTATGCAAGTGTTTAGTCTACAAGAACATATGTGTGCTCTTTTCAGTAACACATAGCAAATTAAAAGAACATTGGATGGAGGATAAAGAAAGCTATTAGGAGATATCTAATTTAAATTTGACCCCCTTCTCTTTTAGATTCCCCTAAATCTTAAAGTATAAACTAGACATTGAGTTAAAGACATATACATCTAAAAAGTACTACTTAAGGTAAAATTCAACATAGCTCAGAAACTGCTGAGACCAATTAGTCACAGTAAAAAGGTTTGTCTTGTAAATAGAGAATGAAGCAACGAGTCTAAATGAACTATCCACCACTCAAAGTGCTCTTACACGGAATGACATAAGAACAGGATAGAGTCCTATGTATTTTCAGAAAAGGAATGATATAAGCTATATTACCTCTCTTGTATAACAAAAGCTTAATGGAGTCAACTACAATACGAATTAGAATTTTTCTGCTCTGAAAAAAAGACTTAAAAGGGCTGAGCCCTGGTGGCGTAGTGGTTGTGCGCGGGACTGCGGCCCACTGTGATGGATGTTCGATTCCAGCTCCTCGGACCAAAGGCTGGGCCTCCTACTCCCACCACCTGAGGGCAGTGATGCGCGCCCCCCCCCCCAAAAAAAAGACTAAAACAACAAATCTATAAAGTAGTAACAGAACATCAATGGTGCTTTTTAAAATTTTATTTTGTTGGGTGCTCATATAACTCATATCATGATCAGTACATACATCAATTGCATGCAGACCACATTTACACATTTGTCGCCAAAATCATTCTCCAAACACCCTCCTCTACTTAGGCCCCTGGTATCAGCTACTCATATTTCTCCACCCTTCCCACTTCCCCTCCTCATGAACCCCTCATAATTTATAAATTGTTATTAACTTGTCATATCATACACTGTCCGATGCATCCCTTCACCCACTTCAATGTTGTCTGTACCCCAGGGAGGAGGTTATATGTAGATTCCTGCAATTGGTTCCCCCTTTCTACTCCACCTTCCCTCCAACTTCCCGGTATCACCAATCTCACCACTGGTTCTGAAGGGATCATCTGTTCTGAATTCCCCATGTTTCCAGCTCCAGCTCCTGGTCTAGATGGATTTGCAAGGTAGAATTGGGATCATGACAATGGGTGTGAGGAGACATTTAAGAACCAGAGGAAAGTTGCATATCTCATTGTTGCTACACTGTACCTTGACTGGCTCATCTCCTCCCTGTGACCTCTCTGCAAGGGGATGTTGCTTCACCTATTGATGGGCTTTGAGTGCACAATTTGTACGCTGCCTCATTCATAATGATATAAATTTTAGTTCTTGATGCCTGATATATGATTCCTTTGACATCTCGTGGTCACACAGGCTGATGTGCTTCTTCCATGTGAACTTTGTTGCTTCTGAGCTAGATGGCTATTTGTTTACTTTCAAGCCTTTAAGACCCCAAAATGCTATATCTTTTGACAGCCAGGAACCATTACCTTTCTTCACCACATTTGTTATGTACACATTTGTTGTCAGTGATTATGTCAAAAGGTGAGCATCATGGAATGTCATTTTAATAGAACAAAGTGTTCTTGCATTGAGGAAGTACTTGAATGGAGGTCGAATGCCCACCTGCTGTCTTGATATTAACCCCATAAGTATATGCATGTTGATCTATTTCCCCATCATCATATACATATATATGCCTATATTTAGACCTTTATAAATGCCCCGAATACCCCAGTTCTTTCCTCTATTCCCTTTCACTTTCCTTTTGTTCAACTATCATGCTCAGCCTCCATTTGGGTTTTAGTATTTTTTCTGTTTCTTTTACATTACTCTTGATCAATCTCGATCAGGTCTCTCACACCTGCCTTGCCTCTGATTTTGGATCTTTTTGTTCCCATTGTCCCTGAGTTAGTCAACACCACGTCCTTTCCCTCATGTCCCTATTTCCCTTCAACCCCAGAACCATAAGTCTCAGTGTCTTCTCCTGCAGACTGTGAATCCAGCCTATCTTATCTAAACAGACTTGCAGAGATAATGTTATGTATGAAAAATAAACAGGACATCACCCGATGAAGTGACAAAAGAAACCAATTGTAAAGTGTGTTGTGATGAGCATTAGAGCACAGATGACTAGTCATGGTTTGTTTCCTGTCTCTTTTGGGTATTTTCCCAGTAGGGGGATTGCTGGGTCATATGGTAGTACAATTTCCATCTGTTTTAGATAATGCCAAATCAACTTCCATAGTGGCTGTACATACCTACATGTCTGGGAATGAGAGTTCCTGTCTACCCACAGCCCCTCCAAAACTTATTGCTTCCTCATTTTTTGAATTGGGCTCTTTGAGGGTGTTAGGTGGTATCTCATTGTTGCTTTGACTTGCATTTCTCCATGGCTAATGATCAAGAATATTTTCTCATGTGTTTATTGGCCACTCCAATTTCTTTCACTCTGAAACCTCTATTAAGATCCTTTGCCCACTCCTCAGTGGGCGGTTAGTTTTGGTCTTTTTGGAAGCTATCAGGGTAATGAAAATTTTAGTAATGAGGCCTTTATCTGATTTGTCATTGCTAAAGATGTTTTCCCAGTCTGTGGACTCCCTTATTACTCTCTCAGTGAATTCTTTCGATGTGCACTTGAGTTTTATGCCCAGTACATCCCACTTGTCAATTTGTGCCTCCTCTGTGCTTGTGTCCTTACCTATTTCTGATAGTTTATGTACTCTCTGTGCCAAAGTTCTCAGGTTGGTTGCAATTACCTCCTTAATGGCCCAACCCAATAGTTTGGGATTTTATCTTGGGGCCTGTAATCCATCTTGAGTCTATTCTTGTGCATTGGGTGAGATAAAGGTCTTGCTTCATTTTGCTACAAGTAGATATCCACTTTTTCCAGCACCACATGTTGAAGAGGGCATCTGTTTCCCATTTGATATTTTGGAGGCCCTTATCAAATATCAATTGTCTGTATGCTAGTGCTGTCATTTTTGGGTTTTCAATTCTTTTCCATTGGTCTGATTATCTATTGTTATACCAGTATCATGCAGTTTTGACACTGTGACTGTATAGTACGTGCTAAAATCAGGAAAGCAAGCCCTCTCAATGTGTCTTTCTGCTTCAGGAGTTCTCTGCTAATTCTAGACTTATTCCCTCTCCATATGAAGTTGGTAATCATTTTTTTCCATTTCTTTGAAGAAAGATGAGGGTAATTGTATCGGAATTGCATTAAACTTATATAGTGCCTTGGGTAGAACTGACATCTTTACTATATTGAGTCTTCTGCTCCATGAGCATGGGATATTCCTCCGTTTGTCAAGGTCACTTTTGGTTTCTGTAGATTTTATCATATGAATTTTTTGTTCTTTTTGTCAGGTATATCCCTAGATATTTTAATTGTGCTTGGCTATTGTGAAAGTTACCACCTTTTTAATCTCCTTTTCTGTAGACTTATCCAATGTGTAGAGCAGTTCGATAGATTTCTCTTTGTTGTTCTTGTATCCTGCCACTCCGCCATATTCCTCTATTTCTTCTAGTAATCTCCCTTTTGTGCATGGCCTTTATCTCCTTTATCAATTCTTCCTTCTTCTGTAATGCATCACTCATGTCCTATATACACATTATCAACTTTCTGAAGATTTCTTTCTGTGATTGATCAATATCCGCATTTTCTATGACTGCCATTAGATCCAGCTGGTCATCTTGCATTGGATTTGGCTTCTCTTTTCTTGTTGATGCTGTGGAAGCAGCTTGCTGCTTTTGTTTGGTTTATTGAAACTAGGTGCCACTTCCCCTGGTGTCTCAGAGCCCTGGGCTCTCTCTTTGGGAGGATGGTGCTGGATTTTCGGTAGACTGCCTTTAGCCCACTGCCTTGAGAGGTTGTGTTTCCCCTTTGCCATAGTGTGGTTCTTCTCTCGCACTTCCTCCTTTGCATTGTGCTACAGCTTCCCTCAGGTTTCCTCAGGAGCTGTTTGCAGCTGAGCACATTGCGGGTCTGGTGCAAAGTGTTTATGGGGTGTCAGGGGGCGGGTTTAGGGGATAGATTGGGGATTGGGTGATCTGATCCTGGCTAGGGGCTCTCCCCATAGGTAAGTGGGTGGGAAGGGGGCCTGTCACTGGTGTGCAGATTCACCACTCACTCAGAGCACAGAGGGAAGGGTTGGACTGAGCTGGGAGATGGGAACATGCCTTAAGCTGGCTTCTAATGCTGGGTCCCTACTGCACAGCTGGAGCAGGATCTTCCACACTTGTGTCGTGCATGGCAGGACCTAATTGTAGTGGCTGAGTGGGACTCTCTGAGTGTGTGTGGTGTTGGGGGGAAGGAGCCTGGCAAGGAGGGGGCTCGCTGGCACTGAGCACAAAGGCAGTGAGTGGGTCACAAAGCCTCTGGCTGCCTTAGGTGCTTGGGCGCAGGACTACTGATTGGGGAAGGGGCTGGTCATCTGCTCCACTCCAGACAAGAATCTCTGAGGATGTGGAGTGGGGATGTATGCCTGCATGGAGTGTCCCCATGGGACCCAGGGCATTCTGGGGAGGGGAGGACTGGCTGCCGATTTGTGCGGGCATTGATGTAATGTGGACCTCTCTAACTGCTGTTGAGAACTCCCCTGCAAAAGAACCTGCAATGTCTGTGGAGGGTGCTGGTGTCCATGGGGAGTGTGGGCGTCTGTGGGGAGTGCTGGCATTCGGTTCATGCCTGCTTCTAGTTCACTGGGGTGCTCTGAACTTTCTTGAGAGTCAACATACTGATTTGATAGCCTCGCCTGGCCCCAAATCTCTCCCACTCACCAATCTTCATGAGCTCTGGGCATGATATACTTATCTGGCTGACATCTTCCCAGGGTCACCAACCTCACTTTTCCAATAGTGTTTTAAAAAAATCATTAAAACTGGTAACTTATTCAGAAAGGAGATATTTCTGAAATATTTTTCAATCCCAAATACAAGTCATATTCTATCCCAAATATTAAAAAATCACAAAATCATACTGAAGTTATTAGTGGTCACTGCCTAAAGAGAATTCATAAATAATCTCAAGAAGCTTATAATGTTAAACTAAGCTTAGAGGAGAAACATTATACACACACGAACAGACTGCTTCTTAAAAAGTAGGGTGATTTAGACCACCACCTATCAGTTTTTCTTACTGTAGAAGTTTTTGTGTTGTGATGCTTGAAGGTAACCACCCAAATATCATATAACAGCAGGCTCACCCATGGTGAGACTTCAAAAGGTGTGCAGATCCACTTATAAAACTTAGTCATTGAAAACTATGTGAATTGCGGGCTGAGCCCCAGTGATGTAAGTGGTTGAGTGCGAGAGTGCAGCCCGCGGGCGTGGCGGTTCAAATCCAGCAACAGTTCTCAGGAGAGGCACTGGGTAGCGCCCATGACCACCAGAGGCAGTGATGCCCACAAAAAAAAAAAACTATGTGAATTGCAATAGAATATTGTCTGTTATACTCCTAGCAGCTCACTGGAAAGCATTGAAAATGCACAATGGACACAACAATAGATTTTATTGTACTAGTGATCATGAAAATGCTCAGTATCTAGCAATATTGTTGCTATGCTTGGGGGCAATTCAATGAAAATTAATAACAGCTTCAAACACAAGGTGGCTTCTTAAAAGTTATAAGTGTTTTAAGCCAAACTAGTCAGGAAACTCTCCCAAGTGCTGTTTGATGGTATTGACAGAGGTGAAACACTAAACTTAATGTGCCTTATTTCTCACCTTTCCTTCCTGAAATATTAAAATAGACCAGTGTCATAAATTTGATTCTGATTTAAGATGTGTCATAGGTGAGAACTGTGTTACAATTTGTTGATTTCATGCAAGTAGATTACCCTGCATTTTTTTCAAGACCAACAGTTCTCAACCTATGGGTTGTGACCCCTTGGGGATCAAATGACCCTTTCACAGGGTTGTGTGATTCATAACAGAAGCAAAATTACAGTTATGAAGTAGCAACAAAAATAATTTTATGGTTGAGGGTCACCACCATATGAGGAATTCTATTAAAGGGTCATGGCATTTGGAAGGTTGAGTCACTGCATTGTTGACTCTTGATTAGCATGTGAATTCACTGTCCAGGACTCCAGTTACTAAGAGAATTAATCCTTTGTGGATTTTGTTGTAACTCAAAGATTCAATAAGAGTTGTCAAAGGTCTTATCTAGAAATATTGCTGATTTCCTAAGCATATGACAGAGAAATTCCAGCTGGAGGGATTCCTCAGCTCCCAAACCTAGAGAAAAAATATACAAGTTAAGCCCACCAACATTTTTTCTCTTTTAATTGGAGATCAATAACAATTGTCAATTGTTTCTGTTCCCAACTCCATTTCACCTTTGATCAGTGAAAGGGGCCATTTCAGTGCACACTTTTGATGAGATTCATCAGAGATGTCATTTTAATTCACCCAACCAAACCCTTCACCTGAAAGACCCCTAGGAGTCCTGCATGGATAGAAGATATACTAGAAATTTGGCATAGACATCTTCACAACCCAAATATGCTTTGCTTGCTTTTCCTTTTACTTCCTCTTTCTTCAGCATTCCTGCCCCCACAGACTCTTCCCTCCCCTGGGTGTGCAGATGCAGGCACATAATCAACCAAAGACAAAGGATTCCTCACCAAAACTTTGGGTTCTCTATTTTTTAAATACCCATTTTTAAAAACTAATATATAGTCTTCTTTGAATTACAAGTCCTCTTTCTGTGCAGTTAGCTCCACACCCTACAGATTCATGAGCCAACAAGTTCGGCACAGGAAAATGACACCAACCCAGACCAGGCTATTTTAATTTTGCTTTTAAGCCAGACCTCCCCCCCCCCCCAGCCCCTGAAGGCACAGTCCTCCCCATGTTCCTGTTGCCATAGCAAAAGGACTCTATACTCACAGCCAAGGCAAGAACCTGCCTAATATTTTTTTACTCCTTATATACTTTGCATATATATCTCCCTCTTATTTTTAATCTACCACCCCTATTCATTTTTTCTTCATCTTTCTCATTTCTACTTAAACTTAACTTCTTAACATACACACACTCACATACATGGATAAATCGACTTCTTCTGGTTAGTTATTTCCTTACCATCTTGTTCTACTACACTCACTATTTCTTCCTGCCCCCCCTTCTCCTAGAAACATATTCCTCTACCATACTTATTAAGGCTTGCTAGCCCTCTTAAATTCCCCATTATTCTTACATTTTAGTCTATCCAGATGACTCCTGTGTAGCACTAATATTCATGTTATCTTATTCTTTCTCTTCTCCCTGCCCCCTTCCACATTTTTCCATCGCTCTCCATTTTCCTTCTTTTCCCAATCCACTACAGGTTTCTAAATCCTGTTGCTCATCTTTCTTGTAACTGGAAAAAGTCAACCACTCCTCCATAACAGAGTAGCCTGTACATCAACAAAAAATACAACACAATGTCCCAGAGATGGCATTTAACCACAGTACACCCAAAACTTCAAAATAAATGAACTCAAAGAACATTGATTGTCCAAAATTGTCCAAACCCAAATTAATGCACAACAAAACATGTGCTGGAACTGCAAGTAATAAAAGTCAGAAGGTTGTTATTTATCTTAATTCAAGAGAAATACAGAACACTCAAGAGAACAAGAGGGAAAAATTAAAAACTGATGTCTGATATCTTGGATTCTGACAAGAAAAACATACAAATATATAGATGGATAGATGATAGATAGATAGATAGATAGATAGATAGAGAGATAGATGATAGATATATAATTATATAATAATTGTTGGAAGAAAATTTCCCCTACTTCACAAAGGAGAAAAAATTAAAACTCAAGAACAAAGGAAAACCAGTAAGAATAAGCTCAGGCTTTTCTGCCAAAATTATACAGACAAATAATGCAGTAAAGTAACATATGTAAAATACTGTAGGAAAATAAAAACTTCCAACAAGGGAGTCAATATTCAACAAAATGATCCCTCAAATATGAGAGAGAAAGGAAATCATTCCCAGACAGGGAAAAACTAAAGGAATTTGCAAAAATAAGTCCAGGATTACCAAAAACATTAACAGTATCAGTGTGGAAAGAAAATTAGCAATAGCAGCGAATCCTGAAAATATCAGAAAAAATAACACCAGTGAGAAACCAATACAGAGAAAGGAGCATTCAAAACAAGAAATAAATAGAAGAGGAACAAATCATTAAAATGATAAACTCTCTCTCTCATACACACATTTTGACACACAAAGGGAAATAAACCAAACACAAACACAGCAATATGACATTGTTGTAAGTCAGGTTGATTAGGGAAACAAATCTAATAACATGTACATGTATAAGAAATATCTTTATATCAAGAATGCATTGCAGCCTAGTCCAGCTCAAGTCCATAAGTTCCTTTTTAGAGTAAAACAACAACCTGCAATGATGTTGAATGCAGGAAGCTCACAGGTCAGTGAGTGCAGCATGTTGTCGACCCAAGGTTGGTGAAAATTTGCAGAACACCTGGAGCTCTCAGGGTGAGGAGTGGCATCCCAGTAGGCAGAAGGCAGAGAGGGAGAGAGAGAGAGAGAGAGAGAGAGAGAGAGAGAGAGAGAGAGAGATGAAAGCAAGTAATTACCAGAGTTCCAATCATCAGACATGATTATCAGGTTGAATTCTATCCTATATGTTCATATATCTTCACTTGATATAAGATTATCTAACAACAATCCAAGGGAAATTTCCCCAAGAGTCACTCCAGCTGCTAGCACCACAGAGACG